>JBBPPX010000259.1:0-38308 GCA_038092235.1 Leccinum boreale | reverse complement strand
CAAGCTAAGTCGGTTGAACAACCTCGGGAACTCATTATGGAGTCGCTTTAAACGTCTCGGGGACCTCGCGGATCTAAACAGGTCGATCTCGATGATAGAGGGAGCCATCTATCTGACACCCGACGGCCATCCAGACAAGCCAAGTCGGTTGAACAACCTCGGGAACTCATTATCTCGTCGCTTTGAGCGTCTCGGGGACCTCGCGGATCTAAACAGGTCCATTTCCATGAAGGAGGAGGCAATAAACTCCACTCCCGATGGACATCCTGAGAAACTAACCTTATTGATTGGCCTTGGGCAGGTATTCAATATCCGTTTTACCCACTCTCATGATTCTTCTGATCTCTCTGCTGCTGCTTTCAATTTTTCAATTGCCACTCGTGCTTCCAGCGGTCCTGCTTCCGCCCGCTTTCGTGCCTCTCGCGCCTGGGTTTCCTGTGCGCAACGTCAAGGAAATACCACTGCTCTCCTTGATGCATGTGCTTCTTCTCTCGACCTTCTCCCACAATTAGCATGGCTCGGACTCCCAGTCACTGAGCGTCATCGTCTACTCGTGGAAGCAGCACATGTCACACGTGACTCAGTTGCCTCCGCTCTTGAAGTTGGTGATCCTGAACTGGCTGTCGAGTGGCTCGAGCAAGGTCGTTCCATTGTCTGGACTCAGTTCCTGCAGCTTCGCACTCCAGTTGATGACCTGGCTCACGGCCATCCTGCCCTTGCTTGTCAGTTCCGGCAAATCTCGCAGGAACTAGCACATGCTAGTATTCGGGACAATGCCGCATTCTGCCAGCCAGCACATATCTCAGTCGCTGACACTCGATTGCTCGAGAAGGACATTCAAAGACATCATGGTCTTGCACTTAGACGAGAGAATCTCCTCCTTCAGATCCGGTCCTTGCCAGGTTTCGACAGATTCTTGCTTTCGAAGACAATCAAGCAACTTTCTGCTTTGGAAATCCCCGGACCGGTCGTTTACTTCACAGCCAGCAAAGAAAGATGTGATGCGCTGATTGTTATGGCGGAGTCGGAGAGCGTCATCCATGTACCCCTCCCTGAAATTTGCTATGTTCATGTAGAAGCCTTGCGAAGAATGCTCCGCAAGCTGCTCGAGCGGCATTATCTTGTTTTCTCCCGCGATGCTCTCCACGAACTCATCCCCTGTGAGGATTCAGACCTCTCGGAAAAGATTCTCGATTTGTTGCTGGATGGATCTTTTGGTGATGCTAGTGACCGGGCAGCGAAACTGGTAAATTCACAACGATTCGAAGAATATACTCCGAATGAGTTGTACGAGGGGATTCTGACACTCCTGTGGAATAAGGCTGTAAACCCCGTTCTTCAGGCACTCGGCTTTTCGGTAAGTCGTTCGTATAAGTCTCAATGTCAATCTATTCTGACTCCAGCTTAGAGTCCGCCATCTGGCACTGATCAAATGACCCGTATTTTCTGGTGTCCGACTGGTCCTTTTTCCTTTTTACCCATACACGCTGCCGGCCTTTATCACACAGCCGAGCCGGGCACCAAACTTTCTGATTTCGTTATATCGTCCTATCTGCCGACTTTGACTTCGCTCGCATCGTCACCTCAGAATAGCTTGCATGACCCTTCTTCCAAACTTCGCCTACTTGTTGTCCCACAGCCACCGACAGACGGACTCGCATCACTGTTTTCGGTGAAGCACGAGATCGATTCCATCAGCGAATTATGCAAGAAATCCCCTTGGGTAACCCTCCAGAACTCTGATGGCACTGTCGAGGACGTCACGGAGAAGTTGAAGAATACCGACTGGGTCCATTTTGCATGTCACGGAATACAGGATCCCAAGACACCGCTTGACAGCGGGGTATGCCTCGCCAACCATCGTCGCTTGAAGCTCTCGGACATTATGCAGTTATCGCGCCCGCAAGGCGGACTTGCATTCCTTTCTGCCTGTCAGACTGCGCAAGGAGATGAGTCGTTGTCGGAAGAATCCGTTCATCTTGCAGCTGGGATGCTTCTTGCCGGGTATAGTAGTGTGATCGGGACGATGTGGTCGATAATGGACAAGGACGCACCAAAGGTGGCGAAGGACGTGTACGAGCACCTGTTTCGAGATGCTAGGCGGGCTCCCGACAGTACGGAGGCGGCAGTAGCATTGCACTGCGCCGTCCAGAAACTTCGCGACTCTAGTGCTCCCTTTACTTCTTGGGTTCCTTTCATTCACTTTGGTAGATGACCCTTGGTCGAAAACGACTATTTCGGCATGGCTTTTTTTTTCCTCCCCTATGCTACTCTTTACTTGTACGAACTAGTCCACCGAACGAGCATGTTTATATTCGGAACAATCTTGTACCTCACAGTATCACCTAGTTTGAACCTGGTGGTTGATTTCCAACCAAGTAAGTCCTGAGCGAGCTTCTTGGCCTCTTCCGTCCCGATCGACTCGATCTCCCGTCTCGCGCGTTCGATCTCCTTCTTCTTTTTGGTATCTTCCTTTTCTTTCTGCGAATCGATAAGCTTCTTGGCGTGCGTGAGCTCCGCGCGGCGGGACGCGTCCTCCTTTCTTTGCGTACGCTCAGCTTCGAGAGGAGCTCCCTGTGGCGTGCGACGAGTGCTTTGCGCAGAGAGAGAATGCGCCGTTGCGAGGGTGCTGAAGCAGGTACGCAGGAGCTCGGCCGAGGACGGCTGGACGGTAGTGTTGTCGTTGAGCGAAGGGCTGCTCGGACCGGAGACGGTGGACCTGTCAGAGTAGCTCGTTGATAAAGGAGATGATGGTCTCCGTGGCATGGTCTTCACGGATGCGGAGTTCGCCGCGGAGTGCACAGCTCGGGGATCGCGCGACCGTAGATAGAGGTCTGTGTGCGAGGAGAGGATACTCGGGCGGTCGGGTCTGTTTGCTCGTCCGTCTGACATCCCTCTCCGAGGATTGGGGTCGGGCGACCGGCCGTTAGAGGGTGCGGTCTACAGTACGAGTAGGGACAGATAAGGGAGCGGGATAGTAGCGGTTTCGAGCCTGCGAAAGCTCTCGTCAGGGGGCTCCGCTACCCCTACCGCTGCCCATCCGAGACCGTTTAGGGTTCCAGCTACCAATCTTAAGCCCTATCGAGGGAGTTGGCCAGATCACAGAGGTGCTAGTGACATGTGAGGGCACGACCCCGGATAGATTGGTTGCACTTGTGGCAATAACGAGTGGGGAGGAGGGAGATTCCTGCTCGTAAATGGTGGTGGAGGGGCGGCAAGGTGGGTGCTTTCTTGGAGCGGGCGTTGTCTTCGTCGGCACGCTGCCCGACTGGGACTGCGAGTGCGCTGACGAGAACCTGGCTTGCGAGACGGGTCATTTCATCCTTGGATCTACCGCCGATGGAGGTAACGACCGCATAATATCGACCCCAGGCGGCGGCGTGGGAGAGGCGAGCTTGTCGTGATAATTTGTCATCCATGGCTGGGCGGGGTGCCTTTTTGGCCACGACAAGGAGGTTCTGGACATCCTCGAGTTCGACAGACGTGTTGAGTTGGTAAAAGCGCGTGTCGAGTGGTGCAGTTCGGAGGCGAGCTCGAAATAGCTTGGACGATTCCGAGTCTCTGTAAAATCAATGTGTGGCAAACGCCTCGTCGGTCAAACCATTCTCGACGCCGCTCTCGACTATTAGTCTGGTGACCAGCCCGAGACTCTATGAGGTTGCCGCGTTGAGAGGCGAAGGCGCAGCAACAACAGGAACACCGGCCGCGTGGCCCTTTGGAGGATAGACGTCGATTAGTGGTGTCAGGTCAGTGTCGTTTAGTTCAGAGTCCATCGTTTCAATGATCTCCTATACTCTTCATGCAGAGGTGCGACGAGGGTTTGAATTCAGTGATAGTGTACCGGGTAGCTGGAGGAGTGGAGCTGGGGTCCATACGGATGTTGCCGGGTTAGCGTAGCCGAGCGTAGTCCCTTCTTCTGTAGAGCGTCGTCGTGCGCGGGGGCCATTTTCCCTCTGTTCCTCTCCTGCCTGGTCCAATAGTCGTCCTGGGTTTTATCTCCCGCCTGGCCCCAAGTCCGATAGCTGCCAAATCGATCTGCAGTATCGCTTCGGTATCATCATATAGCAACGTACATGGCGGTTCAGCGGATCCCTTTGACTACGGCTCTATCATTCCCTTTCCAAGCTTACGCGAGAGGCCTTCATCGGACAATTTCTCGTTCACCATGTCGACCACCCTTGACGATACCTTCGCTTTCCTCCGCAGGCAACCACATCTTCGTAGACCTGACAGTGACACCTCGAGCTTCTACTTCCGCAACTCTCTTGTCCATCCCTACAGTCGCAGCTCCCGCCGACCCGAGTCCGGGATGTTCTTCGGTCTTCGGTATGGTGAGGGCCGACTGTTGAGACGCGATCGCGCCCGCCGAGGTTGAAGTTCAGATGGAGGAGGACCGTAGTTCTGCAGCGAATGCTCTAGCATCGCTTGCATTGCAGACCGATGATGCGGATGTTCGAAAGCTAGTAGCGGTCTCCGTTCGACGCCGCTCACTGAGTCCACATGTTCACACTCCAATTTCATCACCCAAAACTCAAACTCCTCTGTCCATTCGCGTTGCGTTCAGATCGATCCGACGCGTGACTCGTTTCCCTCGGATATGCAATGCACAGTTATCATTTCGAATAAAACGACAGACACGGGGAACGACAGAGTTGGGTTCCCTATCCTTGTTATTTACACGATCGAATGTCCTTTGACCAGTCGGGTTGTCGGGCTAATTTCCCTGTCCGTTCCCGCTCCCGCTCGTGAAATCGTGCGCCTTGTACAGCGTCGCCGAGTCGAGGACGGTACCGTTGGCGCTCGCGACGAACTCGTGCGTGAGGTGCGTCCGGTTGTGGAATGTTAGGCGGGACCAGCCATAGGCACTTTAAGGTATGCGTGAGTATGAATGAGCGTGTAGTTAGGAAGAAAGGGTGAGTGAACAAGTTGAACAAGGGAACCGGGGAAATGAAAGAGGAGGAGCAAGGCAGTAGTCATATCCTCCGCAAGGCGCCGGTCCCGCGCGATGAATCGATGGACTACCACTCAGAAGGAAAAAGGGCTCGGAGAAGGAAAGGAAAGAAAAGAAAAGGAGACAGGATATATATATCATTGCCACGTGCCGAAAAAGAAAAAGAAAATTGCAGTCACCGATGGAAGACATCGAAAGAAAGAAAAAGCAAGCAAAGGAAAGGAAGCAATGACTCGAGAAAGGTTACTCACGTATCGAACTGCACGACGGAGTATGCCTCTCGACCAACGAGCGAGTCGAGGCCGTCATAGTGACCTGCCGCGCCGTTGATGATGTTCCAGGGTGCTGTCGGGTTGTTCAGTCCGTTGGGATCGATTGTGTCTAGAATGAAACAGTAAAGAACAGTCAGAAGGCTATAGCATCATGTAGTACGTACAATTCGCGATAGGGGTATTCCGTTCATAAACCTATATTTTACCAGTACATTGGTCAAAAAAGAAGTAGAAGGAAAGAAATGCAGATGTGACTCACGTGGATATGTCCTTGCATGTAAAGATCGACCCCATACTTGATCATCAACGGCTCGAAAGCCTGTTGGCACGTCAAGCAGATCGTCGACGACGCGTTCTTTCCGCTCGCATACCAAGGTCGATGAAGACCGACAATTATCCACGGAGTCTGTTCTCGATCGACAGACGCTAGATCGTTCTCGAACCAATTGTATTGCTGGTTCGGGTATCCAAACGGACCGCTGTTTGCACCCGCGTCGAATCCTCCGGATTCGTCCGGTGATTGTAAGCCGATGGGAAGGTCCGTCTCCGTATCGAGAACGATGAAGTGCGCCAGGCCATAGTCAAACGAGTACCAGAAGTTCCCGAGGCCGCCCGACACGTCAGATGGCATTCTGAAGTGGTTGACTGTGGGACAGAAAGGCTGACGAGGCGAGGAAGACGATAACGATTCGACTCACTGTATCCGGTAAAGTTTGATTGGCCCGGAACACAGATCGAGGTGGTATACGTGATATTGTTGATAGTGTCCGTCGTTCCACTGAAAGTGATCCGGTGAGTCCTGATTCGTCCTGTACACACGTGAGGCTTACCCGTTATCACAATTTGCCTAAGGATAGATATGATCAGCATAAGGTTGGAAAAGGGAATAGGAGGGCGAAGTACTTCGTGGTTTCCTGGAGCAACCATGTAAGCCTTTGAACTAGTTAGGGGAGTCATCTGGTCATAGAACTGCTCCAGCAACTCGTTGTAGCCTTCGACAACGCTCGTCATGTTAGGGATAAGGTTATTGTTCCCAAAGTACCCTTCCCAACTCTCTTTGATAAAGTAATCCGAATATGCAATATCCCCGAAGTGTGCGATAAATTCGTAAGTACTGCACAAACGATCAGCAAAGTTGGATAGACCGGTTCAAAGTCGACATACTCCTTGTACTCCAGCAGACTCTGAATCGAGTTGAGGTCGTTCGGTCCCAACGGGTTTGCTGCACCACCGTATGGGCCAACTTTGGTGCTCAGGCCGTCTGCACCCATCAATCCGAGATCAATGAGCACTGCCACCGTGAACGCCGTATCATCACCCGCTTCACGCGCAGTCGTGAATGTATCCAGCGTTCGGTATGCACAACCAGCACAGTTTCTGTAAAGTAAGGTAATAAGAGCTAGAGAACAGAACAGAGATGGGCAAGGAACTTAACTGGTAAGATGTACGATACCAATATTTCGTGTTTGGTTTCAGTCCGGTGATCTTCACGTGGTTGTCCCACACACGTGAAGATAGATAGGTGGTCGAGTTTCCAGTAGCGACATTCGTCAGCGCATGGGGGGACTCGCCGTACCACACCTGTGGAGTATCTAGCTGAACGTGAGTGTTCCAACTCACGGTCATACCCGTCGGGCCAGCAAATGCGAGGTGCTGCTGGAGAGGTTCATTAGGGTTGCAGGGAACCGAGCCAGGAACATGCACGCCTGTGGACTCTGCGAGACACGACCAGGGGGTTGAGGTATTAGTAAGGTCGATGAACTGGGCTTTTACGCCCAGCATGGCGATTGCCATGACTACGACAAGAGTGAGCTGCATCATGGGGGAGAAGCTCACGACTCGAGAGATCGCTCATTGGGTATTTGAAGGGCCCAAGAAATCAGCAGATCAGCGAACGTGCGCCTCGTGAGAAACCCCGCCAAGAAGCGCTCGTTGTTCCTCATGCTCGAACTATTGTCCTGGTCATTGCCAAGGCACCCACTGCACGGAACGTGCAGTAGACGACCAATCGGCCACTAAATATGTAATCACTCTTATATAGATGGGTCATGCGTTACCCTGCATCTGATAAATTGAAGTCGACTTGGCGTCATCGCAACGAGGAACGAGCTGAGGGAAGTGAGAACTTGGAAATGTACTGGCATTCGTCGCTCTGGAATATGGAGTAGCAAACCGTATCAGTCATTGACATTTGATCAACTTTATTGACTCCACTATATACAAACGCCACTCCTTTCGCTGATCATTGTGTATAAATAAGACTCACCACATGGAAAGTTATTTCATGCTGTTCGTCGATTCTGGTGATTTTTTTTTGGTCAAGGTTTGTGTATCCGGACAGTAGAGAGCAACTGGTGAGACAGAAACGAGCGTCGACGGCAAACGCAAGGATGTCGAGGTTAGTAACTTGCTCTGTGGTCAAAGTTATTGGATTAGGAACTTCATACACCGCCCAACTGGACTACTTACTATCAATATGACGCTTCAAATGCTGGGAGATTCTACTAGATAAAGGTCAGAACGCTAGTACGCATTGTGGAGATGACATTAGCTAGGAGAAACCTTGGTTGGAGGTAAAAATAACTTGATTTTGATCCGTCTGCAGAATTAATAGCACGGGACGTGAGTATCACAACGCCGAACCAGCGGGTAGCATGGACAAACGTGTTCAGATCAACCTATCATCGCTTGACCTGCTCGAGTTCGCAAGAGGCATTGATTCCTTTTTAGCTGTTTCTCTGACATGTTGCCCGGGCCAAATATCGAGCTGGATCGCAGTGAGATCGCTCCGACATGATGGGCTCATTGGACAAAGAAGTGCAGAATGAAACTTTCTTTGTAGAAGAGACCTTTTATTCAACCTCCATCATGCCTGTCGAACGGTGTTGCCGAGTTGAGGACGGTGCCATTGGCGCTCGCGACGAACTCGTGTGTGACTCGGAGAATGTCAGACGGGACCAGTCGTAGGTGCTGTGATGTGCGTAAGTGGGTGAGCGGAGAAAATAAATAAAGGAGGAGAGGGGGAAAATAAATGGAGGCGCCGTCATTACGCGGAAAAAATAGACCGCAGAGCAAAAAGTGGAGACGGAAAAGCGACGTTAGATATTGTCTTCAGGTGCAGATAAGGAAATGCAACATGTAAAGCATATGTGCGTGTCACCAACAAGAGATGGAGGAAGGAGAAGAGTGGAGGAATGGAAAGGAAAGGAAAGGAAAGGAAAGGCTAGTAATACTTCTACAGTAGTTCTACTCACTGCCATCCAACTGCGTCTCTCCTGGCACATATTCCGCCCCTTCTAGGAATCACTCCAAGTTCATGCAATTCAGGTTTCAGAGTGGTGTGGGCAGAGGCGAGTTGTATTCCGTCGACTTCATGGCAGAAATTTATGCTGAGGCAGTTACGATGGAAATTCTCACAGTCATGTTATTGTCAACCCGCTCTGTTCCACCTACACCGTTGAACGTTGATTGCTCATCGACAATGACCATGCGATCTATCGGGTATTTTGCACTAGGAGGTTCTCCTTGTGTCCAAAAGGGATTGATAAGTAATAGCCGAGTCACCTTGAGGCGGTGATGTTTATATACACTAATACATACTCAGAACTCTAGATCTGACCTTGGAACTCGGTTAGAATCCCAACCACCGCGCTGCCAGCGGAGTCGCCGTCTCAGTTGGTCTTCTGTTTGTTGCCCGGCTAACGTAGGATTTATTACCAGAAGAACTGAAGCCTTCAAATGTGCGGCTCGGAACTTCGCTCAGGCTTACCTTCAAGTTGCTTCCCAGCTTCCCCGCTGACATGGCCTTAAACTCGAGTTGGATCCCGGATGAAGACTCCCAGATCCTCTTCGCCGAGAGGTGCTGGCTCCAAGGTGTCATCATCGGTGCCATCGCCTATGGTATTACAGTCTCGCTCTACTTCTTGTCCTTCTATCTACTCGTCCTTGGAAACAATCGCATCGAATTCAAGAAACGCTTACCTCTCCTCATCTACATCACCGTCTCCTTCATCCTCAACACTCTCTTCATGATCACCGTCTCTGCGTTCACCCAGATGTCATTCATCGACGATCGAAACTATCCTGGCGGTCCAAGCGCGTTCGAGACCGATATCTTCTCCATCCCTATAGACTATTTGGGAAGTGTAGCGTTTGTTCTGTCCAACTGGCTGTCGGACGCTTTAGTGGTCAGTGAGAGTCGAGCCTAGGCACCCTAGTCAATACTCACCATCAGGCCAGGTATGGCGCGTCAAAGTCATTTATCAAATGTGTGGACTCCCTACGTGGGTCGTTATGTTCTTCCCTTGCCTGTTATTTGCAGGCTCAGTAGGTCAGCACATAACTTTTATCGAAATTCTGGACCTCATGCACTTCACGAACACGCAGCTTTGGGGATAATTTTCCTTGTTCAAGTTTCGACAACGAATCCATATGTGACGACAGGTATTAACGTCACATTACCCTACCTTAGTCTATCGCTGGCATTGAACATCATTCTCACCATTGCCATCGTTCTCCGCTTGCTGAGAGTCAGATACCACATCGTTAACGCGCTGGGACCGAAACACGGATCGCGATACACGTCGCTCGCTGCAATGATCATCGAGTCGGCTGCACTGTACTCTACCATGTCTCTCACTTTCCTCATCCTGTTCGGGATCGGAAACACACTCTCCAAGGTGTTCTTGCAGTTCTTGAATCAGTTCCAGGTCACTAATATTCAATGATCATATTAGCCCATTCTCACCGGCACCCACCAGACAATTGCCATGCTGCTGATCGTCTTCCGGGTGGCACAGGGTAAAGGATGGACCGAGGACACTGCTACGCACGTAATGTCGGTTCGAGCATCAGGTCCTTTGGAGTTGACGAAGATACAATTTGCATCGGCTGAAACTTCTAGTATGTTAGCAGGCTCTGCAGATCAGATACACACTACTACTTGGGAGTTCCAAGGCATTCCACGGACTTCAGACAATTGTTCAACTTTGAAGGATATGGTGTAGCACCGAAAATTGTATGATGTATTTATTTGAAGCCTGCTCGTAACGATTTCAGAGCAGACATTCACGGTTTCTGTTTAATATAGATATAGGGGATCCGACTGTAACAAAACTTAGCTTCTTTCATTTGTTTCAGTAACTTGGGTCAAATGCAATCTGACCATTAATGATATGGATTCTTCACGAGTGACCACATGACACATGCAACCATTCCCGCAGTGCAGTAACTCTCGCTCTCAACCTACATGGTAGATATGTTTTTCCTGACCATTCATTGTATATGCTTTTCAAATGGCCTGCGAATTCAGACGAGACGGTAGACCTCAGGTGGTCACGTAATATACTGTCCCTGTTGATGCGGGATGTCTGATTGGCAGGTGATAACGTTAGAGCAGTGACCTCGTTCGTGATCCGATTCAACCCGATACTGCAGACTCAATGGCCAGGATGTAAGTACTATTATTTATCAGTTGTTTGCAATTGACTGGTAGCTCCAAGTCGACACCCGAACGGTGTGCGCACAGGGCCGAAGTTACATGGGCTAACTTATGACGACGTTGACGCGCCCACGATTCAAAAGCAGATCTAGGATGGTGGTTTCTTTTTGGAAGGACCCTATTGTTTTTCGTTGGCTGTCCACATGGCAGCATCACAGCCGTCGAGCGGCCGGTAAGATCATTTTAGCCAGCGGAGACGCGTGCACAAAGCACAGCTCATCAAACTTTGATCACCCTTGAGTTCCCCTCTGGCAGAATGCCATGCATCGTGTTCAGATCTGGGCACTCGTCGGAGTCAACCCACGTGGGCTCTCACCTCGGTCCTCGAACAGCATTTCACCCCGAGTCGTTCGCTCGTTTCCGGCTCCAGAACCCGCGTGCCTCATACAACGTCACCAAGTCAAGGATGTTCACGTTGGGACTCCCGACAGGTTCATGGGTGACATGCGTCTACAAGTTGTGGAACGTCAGTCAGTTGAACGAGCCGTCGTCGTTGCCGCAGTGGGCGGTGTGCGTAAAAAGAAAATCAGCCGTCAGTCTCGTCCCACGATAAATCAGAGGGCACCTTTCTGCAGCGTGTAGTCAAATCGTTCGCCCGTACTGTTGCTTCGGCGTATCTTTCGTAACTTATGACCGAAAAGCGAGTCTGCCGTTCCTAGGAGCTTGCTGTAGAACCGAGCTTGAACGAAGAGACCGTGGGAGCAAATATTTGTATAACTTCTGCTTGCACTCTTGCGATTTCAATATGTACTGTAAGCCTGAGTACCTTGGCACAACAACTTCCTTGCTCGCTTACTGTACATCCTCCCAGTGGTACGTTCAATCTACTAGCCAGGTCGTCCAACCCATCTCATCATTCTCCTTGCTCAGCCCACCAATATCAACCGCGCTATCATCCTCTGCGGTCCAGTTGACTCCTTGAGACTCTTCTCTGTTGCGAGTAAGTCTCATTATTGTTTGTTTGTTTCTGGTACCACTTGTCCCTCGACAGATAGTTACTTTCGGCCTATCATCTACCTGTGCAAGGTCTGATCTCAACAGTAAATTGTGTGACATCAAGCCTTTATACTTTCCTGGAAAGACTGGTGAGCTGTTGAAGATGGTTTGTTAGGTCATTAATGCAGATACAGGTCCCAATGAAATCAAGGCTGCGTGTCGATAAAATTGCAGTCTCGAGGTACAGCGTAACGTTAATATTCTGACCCATGGCGATTGAGCGTATCGTTGTCTTCTGTCTTCAAACAGGCTGCCGAAATGAGTGCCGTTGAGACTCGTCGCGGCAATGGACTTTGAATATCGGCGATAGTCCGTCAGCAAACAAGCCAGTATTACATTGAAAGCAATTATCAATGCCATGACCACCACCAGAGTCTATCATAGCGGTGACACCACGGCAAAACAGTGGATCGCGGTAGAATTCACGGGATTACATTTGAAACTGCTCCGCTGTGACAGTAGCGCTCACTGGTATGCTTTTGGTCTCTTCCGAGCATATATGGCAAAATGTGTATGCTCCGATACAGTGCGTGTACCGGCAATTACTTAATGAAACTCTGGCGCAAGATTTGAATTGCCAACCAGGCCATCTGCAGAACTGTGAATTACGCAAGCTGCCTGCAGGTCCTCTTCCAAAGGATAGCCTCGCTTTTGAAAGTTCCATACGTATATAACGTCTCTGAAAAGCTCTAGCTCCCTTTCCCCTCGATTTTAGCACAGTCTGTAGGTGAACCTTCGCTGCTACTTGAGAAAATAACTCTATTTCTCCATAGATAACATGCATATAGCCCAGCCCTTGCTTGTAATTTTCTCTGTTTGCATTATTGTTCGCCCTGCACCCGTGGTAAATGCAGACCCTCCTTGTTCGATTCCCCAAGCCGATGCTGATATCGGTGAGTCGAATTCAGCCTACATGTAACTTACCATAATCCTCTGACCATCTTTCTATTTCAACGCGTGTGGTCAGGAAAAGAATGCGCCTAATCCGAAATCGAGTTACGCACAACTCGTTACTGTAACCGTCACTTTCCATAGTATTTCCCATCCCAGAGAGGATCCGAAGGCTTTGGTATTAGGTAATAGTCTATATTCTCACCTCTTTTGATTTACTCGTGGTGGATATGGCTCCTTCAACATGTGCGATCGCTCGTCCCATCTCCCCCACTTCCCCAGGCTGTTGCTGTGCAAATTTGCGATTAGTAAATATTGGTCATGCTGGACAACGTGTGTTTGTTCTTGATCTCCGCCAAGATGGAGCGTAGGTGCACGCGTGGAGCGAAGGACCCCGACTGACTCGGAGCGAACTTCGAAGGGGAAAAACGTGCCAATCGCTTATTCGCTACAGACACGTCTTATCCTTCATATCCGCTGTCCATCGCGAAAATCTGCTACGACCAGTCCGAGTCGGACCGCATGCGCTGCCACTGAGGCAAGCAGGCTTTTCGTCCCCACCCACGATGGAGTCGAGATGGATGGGCGCCATAGTCAATACAGTCGACACCCAGCTGCACCGATGAGTTCTAGCACACACGTGTCCGTTACGCCTTACCTGCACGATGAACAAGACCCTTAAGGTGGGACAGCAGAATGGATCCCATTGAATCGATCAGCTCACCGACAACGTAACACGGCCAGAAAGAAGCACGGGCTGGTCTTCTATTTGGTGCCCGGGTTTTACTTATCAAGCGAAGGCGTCTATGTCATGTACTATACCGTACAATAACTTCGGCAGTCATGCTGTTTCGGCACTTTCATAGAATACACAATTATACACACACACTACATTAGATCTAATATGTATTCTGAAGGTTTCCGAGCTCAAACAGGTTCAAACGAAGCAGAAATGAGGAAGATGTAAAAACAGTTGTAGTCACGCTGAATCGTCACGGTTGCCGCGTAACATGTGCTACAAGGAGAGGGAGGAGAGGGAGGAGAAAGAGGCAGAGGGGAGAGGATGGGCAAGGGCGCGAAGCGCTTCTCGGCCCGGGATGGAATCCCAACCTGCTGGGTATGGCGTGAGCTGCTCCTCAAAAGGTAGGAGTGGCCGATGACGCAGAACGCGTAGCGGCATACCCAACAGGTAGGAGGAGGGAAGCGAGAGACTAGGCAATGCTGGGCACAAGGTGCCTACTAGTAGCCTTGTCGATGCAGAGTTTGCATGCGACGCGGGGATGCGATGCCCGGGGTTGCGTGCATAGTTATCATTTAAGATAATAATATTTATTATTGTATTTTTACATGGGTGGGAGGGAGGGCACGAAGCTGGGTACGTAGTGTACACTGGCAGCAGCCGGACTCTTGAGGTCCGTAGGGACCGTGAGGTGGAAGAGGCACCTGACAGGTTGTGACACCCGGGAGTCAGGTGCAGCCCGTACAGGGCAAACTCAACCTGAGAGAGTGTCAGGGAGGGAATGGGGGCTGTGCATTGAGCGCACGGAAGCCCGGGTGAGGCGCGACGAGGCGTATTGCCTGGGCGTCGGTGCGCGGCAGCCTCGACCTGAGATCAGTCCCAGGGAGGAGAGGTGGGGGGGGGTGAGGTTGGGTGCTAAGCACCGGGCAACCAATGAGGCTGGGCAGGAAGTGCACGGCAGCCTTGGTCTTCAAGGCCAAGCCATCGGGTGCACATTGCGTGCGCGACTGGTCTTGCAAGCGTACGACTCGGTACCTGGCGGGTGTATGACCCGGGCCAGAGGAAACTTCCGGCAGTCGTAAAAAAACATGGCCTCCACCCACTAGTGTCCGCGCTGCGCTGAAATGCGCGAAGATGCGCACTGCAAGGCGGACGAGTGACATCGTGGAGGCAAAAGAGGATGCGGTGCCTCTCGCTTATGTCGCTTGTCCGAAGACATTGCACTGTGACTCCGCTCGTGCCTTACTCCGTCCGACCCTTTCTGACGGGTGTGACCATGTGTGACTGCCGAAACAGCATGACTGCAGAAGTTATTGTACGGTATAGTACATATCACCGAATGTGCAGTGTCTTCAAATGTACGCCACGTCCACTCGGTAACTCGCTTCCCCGCCCGCCAACCTGCTGATATGGCCCTCAACTCGAGTTGGGTCCCAGACGAAGACTCCCAAACCCTCTTCGATGAGAGGTCCTGGCTTCAAGGCGCCGTCGTCGCCGCCGTTGCCTATGGAATCACAGTCTCGCTCTACTGCTTATCGTTCTGTCTCCTCATACGTGAAAAAAATCGAATGGGATCCAAGATCCGCCTAATTCTGCTCATCCTCATCAGCGTCTCTTTCTTCCTCGGAACTGTCTTCATGGTTGCACTCGCAGCGTTTACCCAGATGGCGTTCATCGACAACCGTAACTACCCAGGCGGTCCAAATGCATACGAGGTCGATATGTTCTCCGTTCCTATAAATCGATGGGGAAACGTAGCTCTTGTCGTGGCTAACTGGTTGTCTGACGGTCTAGTGGTGAGTGAGAATCATACTAGCAGACATCAGAGCCGGCACTCACCACACCGAGTCAGGTATGGCGCTTCAAAGTCATTTATCAGAGATGCTGGGTGCCTCTCTGGATCGTTATGCTCTTCCCTTGCCTGATGCTCGCAGGCTCTGTAGGTCAGCATGTTCAGTTTCATTCAAAACTCGTGAAATGGGGCTGACGCGCGCTACGGACACCTAGCCATGGGGGTAATGTATCTGCTTCAAATCTCAGCTAATTCAAATCCATATGGAACGTATCAAGACGGCACCAACTACACGCTGCCTTTCCTTTGCATATCGCTAGCGTTGAACATCATTCTGACCATCGCCATCGTCCTCCGTCTGCTTAGCTTCAGATACCACATCGTTTCTGTAATGGGACCGAGATACGGAACACACTACACGTCAATCGCTGCGATGATCATCGAGTCGGCTGCATTGTACTCTGCTGTGTCTATCGTTTTCCTCGTTCTAATACTGGTCGGGAATCCAGTTTCCAGGGTGTTTTCACAATCCTGGATTGAATTCCAGGTGATATTTTATGCCAACTTCCCAATGGCCTATTCTGACCGGCAACCTACTAGATAATCTCAACGCTCCTAATCGTGTTCCGGGTGGCCCAGGGAAAGGGATGGACCAAAAATACTGACATTTACGGGATGACAGGAACAGATCCTGTAGAGATGGACAACTTGCGGTTTGCCTCGCAAGGAGCCTCTATCACGCTGACGGAAGCGAGAAAGAGTGCCGGTGTGGTCGAGTTCCACGGTAGCCAGCGAGTCTAAACATCTTTCTTGATTTTAGTGACAGGGAGTAGCGCGCGCCAAAAGCTTTCTGATCTATTCATCCATTACGATGACTATTACGATTCCATTTATCCATTTAGTTAGCGTAGAGGAGCTGTTCTGAGCGTATCGAATCATTCCGTCAAGTTGTCAGTTGTAGTGATCCGAATTCTGCGGGATCAATTTGTCACTGTAAGCAATTTTCGAGTGGCGATGAAGAAGTTTAATAAACCCAGCGAATCTCCCTATAGCAAGTTCTGGTTTGAGGTGTCCCGCAGCATTTGCATTCACGTCGACGCGGCTTGACTTTGGAAAAGTCTAGTAATGAATACGCGTTCTGATTTCTCGCCCGAGTAACATCGCAGTCAGCCTCCACATCATGAAGACAGCGAAGGTCGCTCAAACGGCGTGCGAGTTCGTGGCAGCCTGAGGAGCCGCACAACTCGAACTTCACTTTTCCGTGGGTGCCCCGCAAAATTTGCCCCACAATTGATGGTACGACACGCGCCTCCGCCTCCGACTCTGGCTCATCGTTGCGTCTGCCAGCGGACCTGGCGCGTAACTATTGCATTCGGTGCAGGTTCGATGCCATTTGGATCACCCTGCATCTCATCTTGTCACCGGGAATATTCCTGCCCTGCCAGCACGCACGCTTCTTGCTCCACGATTAGCCCGCCTTTCCTCGTTTATTGTCAGGTAGTCCTGAATGTATGTTATTCGCATTCGCATTACCTGACTTTGCTTTTTATCCCTCCATAGGTAGCTGATTTCTTTCAGTCGTCTCCGCCAGCGACCGAATGCCCAGTCCGTTTATATTGGCCACCAAGCCTTTATGTTCTTCTGGAACGATTTGTGTTCCGTTGAATGTGTCCGTTGGGTCCATTCATTGAAGCAAATACAAGTCCTGAGGAGGAGGTCGAGGCTGCCAACCATCTCGTAGGCAATCTTAATGATCACCTATCGACGGAACCTGCAGTCTAAAGGTATAAAGGAACTTTGGTATCCCGGGCTCTTGGCAATTATGCGCACCGTCTTTAGCAAATTGCGGAGATAAATACCTTCTCGTCGTGCCAGTGGACTTTGAACGTTGAACGGCGATAGTCCGTTAGAAAACAGGACACGCACCAGAAGGACTCATCGTCGTGCAGGCAACATCACGACAATATATCCGGTCACACGTTTGAAGCCAGTCTTGCAATTTTGTGGCAGTAAGTAGCGCTCACCACAATGCTTGACTGTTCTTCGTTTAACCAGTCGATTTACAGCAAATCGTGTAAATGGTGCATGCACCGGCGGTGATTTGAATTTGCAAATCAACGTTCAACCTCCAATAGTCAAACTAATCGACTAACCCACAATCACAATCACAATCACGTAGCTGCATCAGGGTCCAAGTACTGCCCCTGCACAGCCCAGTGGATTGCGCCTCTTTTGAAAGCCCCACATATATATAGTGTCGCCAAGGATTCATCCTGTTCCAGCAGCCCCTTTTCCCTTCCTCGCGACATCCGCGCAGTCTCCAATTGAGCCTTCAACACTAATCAAGAGAAGAAAAAGGTTCACCATCATCGCATTCTTGGATAACATGCATCTAGTCCAACCCTTGCTTGTCATCTTTTCCATTTGCATTCTCGCTCGCTCTGCGCCAGTGGCAAATGCAGAGCCTCAAGGTAGTTGTTCACTTCCTAATTTCGATGCCGAAATCGGTGAGGAACCGAGTTTAACCTGAATGCATCATGATCCGCCACTGAACTTGTTTCTGCTCTTACTTGTGTGTTCAGGAAGAGATTGCGCCTAGTGGGAAATCGGCTTAGGCATAAGTTGCTGTTTTAACACAAAGTGGGTGTTGCATATCAACTTGCATCCTCAGGCCTCAGCTCTGAATCAGAGGATTCGGAAAGTTCCGAATCAGTAGTCTGCGTTCTCGCCTACTTGTCGTTGAACGTTGAGCTCACTAGTCTGCGCACTTCGCTCGCCCTTTCCTGCTTCCCTCCATTCACTCTGTTTGGATACATATTGTTAGGGTTATCCATGTCTCATCTATCTAATCTCATGTAGTCATCACATGTATCGAAGTATGATACTGCATGTTCGCCGGCAAAACCACACCCTATACTGAGGCGCCCTGCAATGTACCCCAACAACGGAAATATGATGCATGTGGCACGGGCTTGGACGTGGTAGGTAAGTGCGAGGAGGACTGTTGGAGAGGGCAACCTATGTGGTAATGGCGTGAGGACTCCGACTCAGAGGACGTGCCGCTCGCGTTTGTCCGCAGATTCACATCGTACACATGGCAGTCTGGGTATTACTTGGTAGACCGATATGAGGCGCACGCGCGCATGTCCTCGTCAATGTCTGTAAACGGTAAAATGAATGTACGCCGCAACGTAATTAGCACCGCTCAGTGAGCAGTACGCCTCTTTCACTGTTTTTCAACTTGGAGGCTGTTCAATACTTCCTCAGCGCCGCGGCATAACTACAATGAGAGTCAGCAAAGCAAACGGACTGGTCCGACCGTTTACACAAGTAAGCACTGATGTGGGTCTGGGATGCGGAGGGGATTCAGTGCGCGAGGGAGACGCCGTCTAGCGTTAGACCCGGTCTCGGGACGGTAAGGGCATCGGACAAGCAAGGAGGCGGGAATCCGCGGGATGGGTGCGGTTTTGAGCCTGCGAAACTCTCTTCAGGGGGGGTACCGCTGCCTCGACCACCGCCTAAGGCCTTTTCAGGACCCTGCAGGCAGCTTCCAACATAAGGCGGATGGGGATGCAGGAGGCTTCTTGAGTATCAGCGAAGCCGCATCCGTCACCGCGACTCGCGAGCCGCCAACGGGTTGTTCCGAGTCTTCCAACGAGTCGCCTGTGCTTCGTACGCCAGTACCACTCCGAATTAGCTGCCCCCCCCCGCCACTATCATGCACAAGACCCCATGTTCATGATTCCTCTCCTTGTTTTCGCTTGCCTCTCTTTTACACCAACTGAGATTCGACGAGGTATTCACTCGTAATTGTAACCACTGAACTGAACACCTTTTCATCGCTCATACCTTTCCAACGACTAGTAACACCGTCACTATGCTACACTCTGACTCGCTCAATTCCTCTCTACCCGGCTTTCATCACACTCAGAACCCCCCAGACCCTAGTCTTGCACAGCTATCAACATATCCAGGAATCAGTGCACACAGAACCAGAGATGGAAGAAGAACTCAACGCCGGTGGCAATTGAGTGCATCACTGTCGTCGACATGGTCCGAACAAAGTCCTCCCCATCGGAAGCTCATTTGGTGATGAAGACTGCCACCATCATAGTTATGGAGACTTCGTACTGATCGGCTGAACGGTGGAATCCGCAATTCCGGTGCGTTTCGAACTGATCGGTGATCGCAGTCGTGCTCACCATGAGTCTTGGTAGTCATCGATAATGGCGGCATTACAATATATGTGATTCTCAATGTGCGCACATGGGTGGTAAGTAGCGTTGATGACATGTCTTATGTCTACCCAGTCCCAAGGAGTCCGCCAATCGAGATTCAGGCAAATTGCTTGGGTCGACCACTGCACCGCCCAAGGATACGGCCTTTCGAAATCTACACTGCCTACAGATATGCTAAGGAGTCATTCTGGTCAAGTACGTTTTCTTGCTAACGTCGCCCTCCGACCTCATTTCTCTTTCTACATGAGTGCTCAGGGTAATGCGCCTATTTGGACGAGTTGAATCAAGTGTAAACCGGGACATTTTCTCAAAGGTTGCATCCCGAACTCCAGTCCTCTCTAGGCTCGAATCGTTATTCTATTTTCTACTATATTTTCAATTTGCTCAGCGTTGAAATTGGTATGTCTATGTCACCCATTCGGCTCGTCCTCTCCTCCAGTGAACTCTTGCTTTCTTGGTGTTTTGCCTAGCTCTGTTCCTGTGCACGATTATCATTATGTTGCACCGCAGCTATGCGCACCATAGCTGTGAGACAACAAAGCAATGTGATATGACCAGAAGACAAGCACAGTTATCCCCATCTTTTTTGAGTCAATTTATATCCTATCGCGGAGCGTGGGAGCTCAGACTAACTAAGCTAGGGATTCCTGCCGTGCGAATGCCCCGAAGTGAGCTTGACCCCCTCGATCCGCCGTTCCCGCTGGCCGTTTTGCAGTGCGGTGATGTGGATGACAAGTACTCGGGCCGAAGGCCTGTTGTACAAAGGGAGTGAATCCCCATCTTTAGCGGCAGGGAGTCATGTATGTACTTCACATGCTGAGGATTTAACACCGCGTGGAATGTGATCATGCTCCTCATTTGCTACCCTCCCCCTCCTGGCCAGCTGCAGACATGGTGTCCAATTCGAGTTGGGTCCCAGACGAAGACTCCCAAACTCTCCTCTCTGAGAGGTGCTGGCTTCAAGGTGTCGTCATCTCTGCCATCGTCTATGGCGTCACGGTCTCGCTCTACTTCTTGTCCTTCTATCACCTCACCCGTGGCAAAAATCGTATCGAATTCAAGAGACGCTTGCCTCTACTCATTTACATCACAGTCGCCTTCCTCCTTGTTACTGTCTATATGATCACTCTCGCAGGATACACCCAAATGGCGTTCATCGACGACCGTAATTACCCTGGTGGTCCGAGTGCATTCGAGGATAATATGTTCTACGTCCCTGTGGATAATGCTGGGGCCGTAGTGTATGTACTGTCCAACTGGTTTTCCGATGCTCTAGTGGTCAGCGAGAATCCATGGAGGCATCATAGTCAATACTCACTGTCCAATCAGGTATGGCGCTTCAAAGTCATCTATCAAACGTGTCGGGTCTCTGTGTGGGTCCTGATGTCCTTTCCTTGCCTGTTACTTGCGGGCTCCGTAGGTCAGCACACCCGGTTCCATCAGAAGCTTGCGAGACTAAGTCGACTGGTGTATACTCTGAACACACAGCCATGGGGATAATGTTTCTGATTCAATATCCGACCATCACTGTATACTCGAGGATCATGAATAATTCTGGGCTGCCTTTTCTCAGTCTATCCTTGGCGTTGAACATCATTCTTACCATTGGCATTGCTCTCCGTCTGCTAACCTTCAGATACCGCATTGTTTCGCTTCTGGGACCGAAGTACGGGACGCGATATACGTCGGTCGTTGCGATGATCATCGAGTCGGCTGCGCTATACTCTGCCATATCTATCACTTTTCTTGTTCTGTATGGAATCGGAAACGCCGTGTCCCACGTGTTCTTACCGTCGTTGGTTCAATTCCAGGTGATGATTTTTCGAATAGTTCTTTAGTCTGTGCTCACGAGCATCTACATACCAGACAGTCGCCACGCTGTTGATCGTTTTCCGGGTGGCTCAAGGCAAAGGATGGACCCAAAATACGGCTATTTATGCCATGTCAGGAATTGACACCTCAGAGTTGAACAATACGCAGCTTGCCTCGCCGGGAGCATCTGGTGCGCTGGAAGGTTCTACAGAAGAGGTTCAATGTAGTGGGGGGAAAGAGAATCCCAGCGCAACCGATAGGTATCAAAAAACTTCCCTGTGTTGAGAAACATGGCATAGGGTAGAAATATGTCTGCTTCGTTTGAAGCCCATGGTGATGGTAGACGATCCAGGCTGCTCAACTTTGAGATCTGAGATTTGAGCTCCGAGTTCTGGTTATCTTGGATCAAGCACTAGTACTGTTGACTCATACATTTGTCAAGCTAACTTGTAGTACGCGTCGCTGACCAGAAAGTTGGCCGGCTTCTTGAGCTGTGCACTTCGTTCGCTAACAGCACTTCCCACCTGCCGACATCATGGGCCCTCAACTCGAGTTGGGTCCCTGAGGTAGCCGGTGTATCTCAAATAGCTCTCCTACTTTGAGGGAAGTGGAGCTATTTGTTCCAAGTACTGCTGGAAGCATGCTCTCCGGAGATTGCAGAGTAGACTGTCACTATTGAGGGCAACGATCACCACGGTGTCATAGCCTGCAAACGTCTGTCCCTTTCCGCGTCATCGCCGTTCGTCGCGTCCGGCGAGTCCAGCACAAAGCAAGGACGAGGGTGACAATGATATGGCAGATTTAAGTACAATGAGCCAGTGTTTGAACTTGAACGAACACAATGATAGCTGGTCTTTCTTGTTAAAAAGTGAACCGAAGAATAGAACCTTTATTGGTGCAAAATAGCATGCTCGCTCACTTTGTTAACAACTTTGAGAAATGATCATCGAGGGAGTCGGGGATTCTGTTCAAGTGGGTGCGGCGCGTTCAACGGCGGACATCCGTAGTGTCGCGCCGGAAAGGCCAGCTTCCAGTCTTCCTGGAGACATTGGCGTGGGGCCGCTGGAGTGTGTTATGATTCGGAAAGCCCTCTGTTGACTCAGCATCAACAACCTCTGAATCAGGCGATTCAGAAGGCCCGGGCTTGCCGGCCCGTCTCAGCCAGTTTACTTCAAGTTTACCCCTCGACCCTCTTCAACCTGCACCACCACAATCATGCATCAATAAAGAAGTGACTTGACCAGGTATACGATACTCTTCTTGCTCTATCTAACTTATTTCATTGAATTAGAACATTCGATCTGAGTAAGTAAACATCCGTATGGTTCAAACTTCATGCCCATGCCGAGTCAATCCAGGGTCTATGACCACTGCCATACTGTACGCCATTTACTCGTCGGGTATACACGTAATTGTGATTTTCTCATCCAGGGTTCCATATGCACATACGGCACCAACAGCTTGGTCAGAAGTACTAGAGAACCCGGCGGAGATGCAGTGCCAAGGGACTTAAAACTCGTGGAGATTGAGCGCATCACGGTTACTGTTGGCACAGTTCCTTTCTTGCGATGTGCTTTTGTATGTCGGTGATACGGTTCGTTGGAAAACAGGTCAAAAATCGGATAAACCTTGCCGCGCGCGAGAAGCTCATCAAGTGTAATAACATGATGACCGTTACCATCATGATGACGGTCTACTAACCGATCGCAGTAGAATTCATTGTCCTTCCGGGTCTGAAACTGATCCATTGGGAAAGCAGCGCTCGCCGTTATACTAAGCATTCCTTCGATTGATCAGACCCTTATAATTACAACATTACATGTGAACCCCAAAGGGCATGATCTGGTAGTGGCACATTGCCTGCTTACATGCCTCGGAACCCCTGGCGGTGATAATATGTCCACCAAATCCCCAGGAATTCGCCATGAGAGAATAAGACAACCCGCTTTGGCACCCCTCCGCACCACACTACAGGATATCGCCTTGTTCGAAACTTCCACAGATATAGGTCATCGCCAAATCTTTATATTGCTCCATCAACTTCCTGTCCTCTCCTTGTCACTTGGTAGGTGATCCCCCGTCGCCACCTTCAGAGCCTTATCTTTATGATGTGCACTGTACAGATAGCATGCGGATCGTTCAACCTTTGCTTATGATTGTTTGCATTTGCGCTCTCGCGCTCTCTGCGCCAACGGCAAATCCAGAGGAAGATGGAGACTGCCTTACACGTTACCCCGATGCCAACATCGGTGAGGCACCCGATTTATTCTGAATTTATTATGGTCCTTTCCTGACGTTGCCTCTCTTTGTATATGCGAGCTCAGGTGAAAAATGCGCCTAGTCGGAAATCAGTTTACGCGTGAGCCGTGTAGTATTTCTCTAGGTTGCATTCCAAACTCTGAGCCCTAGATGGGACTCGGGGAGTTTCGTAGCGATAGTCTGTTTTTAAAAAATTCTGTGTTTCTCATATATTGAAATGGGTGCTTCATGCTTTTCGCTCATTCTTTCGCTCACCCTTCCTGTGTGGTGAAATCGTGATTTGTACAAGGCTTGCACCCAGATGCAGAAATCGCCTTTTTGCAGCGTGTTCGCTTCCCTTGTACGCACCGTACTGCTCAGGGCATGTCAATATCACTCCTCTCGGACACACTGTATGTCCCTGCTGTTTCACATGACCGACATCCGAGTTGAGATGATGCTCTGTATGTAAGTGTCCGTCCTTCCTGCCTTCCCGCATTATGACGTATCGTCTCTGAGAACATAGGTTTCTACTATTCCAAGATAATCTCACCATGGGCATTCCTACTGCGGGCGAGCCTTTCAGCCTCCCATAAATCAGGCTGTTTGGACGTGGTGCGATCTTCCAAACGTTATCGTTATCAACAAATCAGAGCTAACCCGTGCAAATACAGAATAGCTATTACAAGGTAACCATGCTCTAGTACTTGTCCAAATTTATCCAAGCGACACCCCAACCAATGAGACGAAACGCAGTCGAGGTTATGTGTAGAAGACTCGAGGTGACGGTGAATCCGCAATAATGCGACAACGCAAATTGTGTATATTCCTCAACAAGAGGCTCAAATTGGTCCCGCTCAGCATCTCCAACTAGGCACACCCTGTCGCTAATCACCCACCGAGGCAAGAAAGCCACGTCAGTGAGGGGACGATCAATCAAGTTGTACGATTCGAGGGAGGCTGGTCTCTTATCTATATCGCCATTGGAAATATCATTACAGTCCTCCACGGGAACCAATACTGGGGCCGGCGCAGCAAAAGCTAGCGCGCAAAAGTAAGCAGCTGCCATAAGGGGTTCGGAAGAAATACATTCTCAGGCTGCCTGACGATGGAGCGATGGTCAGACTTTGCATTTGATGCAGATCGTTTGCAGTATTATCGGCAACTCACTAAGCGATCTGGAAGAGTCCGAGGGAAAAAGTCCCGGGCCGAGGAGACTCGCCATTGCTCATTTTATGCATAATTTGCGTGAGACCCCGTACGTTTCATAGGGTAGTGGTAAGGGTTCAATAATCGGTGTTGGCTCAGACAAAGCGGCGTATGGTAGTGACCCAAAAGACCAAGGAGTACTTGTAGTAAGTATCTATATTTCGAGAAAATTAAATATATTTCCGAGGATCGGACCGATGGGACGTCGAACAGAATAGTAAAGCTTCCGAATCTAGCGACGAATGCTTGAGGATTATTATTAGCGCAAAGCTATCCTTCTCCTTCGTTGATACATTTTGAACCCCTGGCGGCAACTTGGGGTTCTTCTGATCACAGGAACCTGCGACGAAGAAGTTGTTTCAGAAATTGTATCCGCTTCTAATTGTCTGGCGAGAGGCTACAAACAAATTTTGCAATCAGACGGAGTGAAGTCCCTGTTCGAGATAATATGTATGACCCTTGACCAGACCTACATATGTATTATAAGGGTTCTCAGATCGGACATTTGAACAGCTTCTCGGTTCGGTCCTGTTATGGCAGCGTTCCGGCCCGCCCAGTTCGCCACGGAAGTGCATGCAGTTCGCAGCCTTATTTATCTTTCCTCGGAGGTGCGGTGGCGCCATGAGGCAACGATTCTCCCAATGAACGTCAACTTTGTCTACAAAACCTTCGCCATTTTCAACCTCTTCCTCCTGGCTTGGAGATGCTACAATAGGTGGTCTTCACAGGAGCACTCCGCAACCCGTAAGTAACTGCGGAAAGTTCAAATCTATAAGCCTCACCCTCACCTTGAAATCCTCAGAGCATGTAGTAGAATACAGTTATCATGGAACCGATTACCCCTTTCATCTGCCTCTCGACTCGGACATCACCAACGATCCAGTCGCTTTGACCCTCCACGAGACCGTTCACTTCCAAATCAACGCGACCGACGCTATGGCCCACACGGAATGGGACATGCTCGTCACTGCACCCAAGGAAGCTGGCCGTACCCGTCTCGGCCCAGACCATCGAGTGTTCACCCTCACGTTCTGGCACCACTTCCACTGCCTATGGTCGATCCAGAAGGCGCTCAACGACCACAACGACACGTACGCCGGCTATGAGCACCTCCACCACTGTTTCAACTATCTTCGTCAGACGTTGCTCTGCCAGGCTGCGGACACGCTCGAGCTCGGGGATTTTATGGAGAGGGACTTCGAAAACGACCGCGTGGAGGATACGCTGGTGTGCCGCGACTGGCAAAAGGTTTACACTACGATGGACGTGAATTATCGGAGCTGGACGGAGTGGGCAAAGGGTTGGGACTGATAGGCTTTGTGCGGGAATAGTGTATGATTTGACACGTCTTGACCGAGCTCACATGTTCCTGCACACTGCACGCACCTTCGCTAACTTTAAACTTGGCCCAGGCGAAAAGGTTACAAGCACGTGCCCTATGTACTCGATTGAGATAAATAAATAAATTCAAATTGATTCAAGACAATACAAAACGAGTCCCAAAAAGGAACCTCCGAACGGCGTCGCTGTTAGAAGACTGAAGACTGCAACCACAACGTCAGAAGACGTAAGAATTGATTTATGGTCCGGTATGCGCCTAATACCGCACGTTTCTCAACCCGGAATACTATTGTCTTTTCAACGGCTGTGTACTATGTGGAAGAAAAAAAGACTGGACAAAGGTACTACTTTTTTTTTTCTTTCGAATTCACAACGATACCCCAATTCTTAAATACCAGGTACATACTTGGACCCCGGAGAACCACTCTGCGTGTGCACATGGGCGGTCGCTCGGCGAGAGGCGATCACATGGTCGAGTGCTGCACCATGTGAATAGCTGCAACACCCGATCAGAAATCAAAAAAAGAACGGTCCAAGGCACTCACCAGGTATTGCTTCCTTGATCTGTACCCACTCCACGAAGCATCCGTCATCGCCACCGAATTCCGACTGCGGAAGACAGCCAAGCTCGAACGACAGCACTTCGTCCGTGACACAGCTGAACCTCCTGTGCCACTTCACGCCGCTGTCACCCCCAAGCGGGATGTTGGCAACCTTGGCGACACGAGGGGGCCGGGTGTTGTGCGAAAGGGAAGCACTGTCCAGCGGAACCGTGGCGTTGACGCGGTACACGGCTAGAGCGCCAGAGCGGCCATTGCGACCAGTGTCCTCCGTCGGTAGGTCGACGTGGAGCTCGCAGATCTCCATTCCCCAGTCAATCGCGCGGAACTGAATGATGGTCGACATCTTTTTGCCGTTCCCGGTCGTCATACGATCAAAGTTTCACTGCTTGAACTGAAGAGACTGATCTGAGAATGGACTCACGGTGGGCGTGACACGCACTATCCTGTCATCCGGCGTGATGGTGCCGCTGTGCATCATCTGTGTGGCGAAATCGTCTTCGAACACGGTGTCTGGGGATGCGGTGTCCACCAGGCTGAGCAAGATGGGGTACGTGTTCAGTTGACGACTGACGGGCGGAGTGGGCCGCTGTATGTCGTCAAACCCGATGTATTGGTTGGGTCGTCGGAGGAGATGGATGTTTTGCCTTGTGATGAGTGCCTCCGACTGAGGCGTCACCTTATCCAGGTTGAGCACCCCGGGGAAGAGACTGAGCGCAACGTTGACAAGTGTGCACGCGACGACCACGATAAGGGTCCATGGAATTGCATGGCGTTTGGGCTGTTTCTCATCGACGTAGGGGGGAGATCCGGGGCAGTCACTAAAGGATCGTTGGGTATTGCCATGACTGGGTTGGCTCTTGCCGAGTAGAGGAACATAGACACTGGAACGCGCGAAGAACATGGCAAAGGGTCTCCAGCTCAACACGTTAGAACATATTAAACCGGGGTCAGACTACAATGACCTGCCTGGCCTTGGCCGTGCAGTTTCAGGGATAAACCGATAACCGTACGAAAATGATCCAATGAATAAGATCAAAATCCGAGGCCATTACTTAAAGGTAATAGTGAGTCATACTAATTAAATCTGTAGGCTAAAATATAGGGTAAATATCCCTCCAGCGCTGATATTTTACGTCAATCTAAACCTTCATGATAGTGCAAGGGAAGTACTTATGTGCCCGCCGAAAATATGTGACCAACCATGTGGAATGTTGTCGGATCGCTCACCATGACTGTCACCGCCTGTCAACCTTTTCGGTATTCCGGAGCTGTGATAGAGGACAGCCAACGAAAAAAGGTTGTTCCAGAAAAGAAAACTTTGCGCCGCTCCGACCATTCTAAATCCGCAATTTATCGATTATGGACGCTTTATATCAGAACGAAATCTATAACGAATACTTGGACCGGGCCGGAGCCTCACATCATGACACTTATCGCGGCGGAAGGCAGCTAGGCCTCTCCCCCAACTCGAGCGAACCGCCTGATCTGCTGAACAGCTGTCTGATTCAAGTCGCCCATGCCACATATACATAGAGTCTACACAGCATGTCGTCGTATCTTTGGCGCTTGTCATATATTATATAGCATAGTTGTGCGCCACTACTCAATGTCGGGAAAATCTTTGACCCATGCCGAGAACTATTATTAGACGAAATCTCCACTATTGACAAACTTATCGCTGAAAGTTTTACCGTCACATGTGGTAGGCCACCCATTTCAACGTCTCTAATCCGGATCGTTATGCGGGCGATGATGGCGTCCTGCTTGATGACCGGGATCCGACTAATGAGGCTAACATACATGCTCAGACCTACGAAAGAAAACTATCATTAGGCAGTCGTGATTCTCATACATCCAGGTGCGCAGGAGTGGGTATCATGGTATCATAAGATAGGACTCTCCTTTGTACGCGTAGCAAGCAGATCTTACACCACTCGTCGTCGCCAACCGATAGATCAATAAACCATCATACCACTCTGCTGTCATTGTTACGAGTCAGCCAGAGCAGATCAGGCTCTTAACGCTAGGCCACGTTCCTCAAGACAGCATCAGGATAGCTGCTCGAGATCCGCGGGCTGCCCTGAGAGCCACCACTGGTAGTCTTACTCCTGAGGTCCGCATCCCCTGAACTTGCGAGTGTGACAGACACCCCAGGCGAGGCGAACCGCATCTTTTCTATATCCGAAGGATTCGATCCTCGGACAGACATCACGTACGTGGCAGTTTCCTCTGTCCATCCTTTACCCTGCGCCACGCGGAACACGATCAGCAGCATCGCGATCGTCTGATTTGGGTGGGGTAAAGCTCGTGAGAACCAGACTAGTAGACTGACAGAATGAAACCTCACTTGAAACTGATTCAACGACTGCAAGAACACCTGCGAAACCGCGTTTCCGATCCCGAACAGGACGAGGAAGGCAATAGACACGGCCGAGTACAGCGCGGCGGACTCGATGATCATCGCTGCGATTGACGTGTACTGCGTCCCGTATTTTGGTCCGAGGACGGTGACGATGTAGTACCGGAAGCTCATCAGACGGAGGACGATGGCGATAGTCAAGATAATGTTGAGCGCCAACGATAGGCTAAGGTACGGTAGTGTGAAATTGATGCCGTTCGTCACGTACGGGTTTGTGGTCGAGACTTGGATCAGGAACAAGATCCCCATGGCTGCATTTATTCATTAAGTGGGTCAGGTACATCTCGAGAGCGGAGGAAGGAAGGAAATGTACTGACCTACCGACGCCGCGAGCAGCAGGCAAGGGAAGAACATGACGATCCATAGAGGGGCCCTGCACCTCTGGTAGATTACTTTGAAGCGCCATACCTGGTTTAAGGGTGAGCGTGACTGGGTATCTAATTCGACTGTCACTGACTACTAGAGCGTCGGACAACCAGTTTGACAGGACGAACACTACGTTTCCCGTATTGTCGATAGGAATGGAGAACATGTTGTTCTCGTATGCGTTCGGACCGCCTGGGTAGTTCCGGTCGTCGATGAACGCCATCTGAGTAAATGCCGCGAGTGCAATCATGAAGATGGTTCCGAGGAGGAAGGAGAGGGTGATGTAGGCAAGCAGAGGCAAGCGCTTCCTAAACTCGACCCGATTTTTGTCGCGAACGAGGAGATAGAAAGACAAGAAGTAGAGCGAGACCGTCACGCCATAGGCAATGGCACTAATGACGACGCCTTGAAGCCAACACCTCTCCGAAAAGAGTGTCTGAGATCCTTCGGACGGGACCCAACTTGAGTTGGAAGCCATTGTCAACAACCGGTGGGTGGGATGGAGCGGAGGCGGGGAACGGAGTGTGGCAAGTTCAGCGGAGAACGAGGCTTATGCATTTTCAAGGTCCCCGGACTATCTGATAATAAACGCCTTGTTTTCTTACAAATTCTGGCACCGAACATGAGGATACCCCGTGCTTCTCGTTTGATCATCAATGATCAAGAAGCGGAGTGAAATCGGCTGGACGCATTCCGCTGGGCCGCCGTCTTGGCGACTGTAATGATCGTGGTACGTTGTTGATAACTGTCATTTCTCTGAGAGATCTGGCCAAGTTTGATTAGCATTATCACCACTAACATGGTTGTGCCATGGGGCCCGGATCTGAACATCGTGACAATACTAAAGCCACCCGTCAATTGCACAGCACTGGTCCAAAGAACTTTTTTTAAGTTTACCGATGGATCACAGAGCGTGAGAGAGCGTAACCTAGGACCTTGAAGAAGTTGTCTCATTCGAATTCTCAAATCTGCATATGATGATCCAGCGCTGGAATCTTCGCAAGGGCTTCTGATCGTTTCAAGCTCTCAGGTGAGGACCTCATGAGGCACGTTTAGGAATACTGGAAATTGCCAGTGACTTCCCCGCCGGTTCGTCTCAGGTATGGCTGTCCACAATGTCCATGCGGTCCGAGCTCATGATTGAGGCGATACGCCACGTCATCTGTCACGGGACGCCAAGAGCTATCGCGTATCCGATCGAGAAAGCTACTACGCACTGATATAACAGAATTTCACCGCGTAGCCCTTGCTATGCTGGAGAAACTGCGGAGGCCGGGGCCCTACAACCCAGCATTCATCGTCCAGCCCCAAATCCAACACCCTGTATCCTCTCCACTTCCTCGTACAACTTCGTCCAATCCCTACAGACTGTGTCATACCCCCTCACCGCGTTCCCTTTCGGTTTGACAGAATGCTCAATGCCCGTGTTGATGTTGCACAATGTTGACTGGCGCAAGTAATTCATGCAATGGTTCGTGAGCTGCGAGGGCGTCTCGCCCGAGTTGTAGTTCTCGCGGATGATACCCAGACACTTGAGCTGGTGCAGGAGTGTCACAGTATAGGTTACAGGTTTGCCGCTTCTCGGGTCGGGGAGGACGACTGTATGGCCACCGCGTGGGATGAGCGCGTCGAACTCGGCTTTGCCTTCGTCCGTCACGAGGCTGTAGTGGGCGGTCTTGTCAACGCGAATCGCAACTGGCTCGTCGAACGGGATTGACAACGACAGGTCTGTGTTAGGATGTTAGATCCATACGCGAAATCTCGAAAGGATCGCTCCAATACCTTTGGCCAAACGTACACCGTCTGCGAATGCTGCGAGGCTAAAGCATACGCATAGAACGAAGGCCAGTGTGCTGGTAGGGATGAACATTATAATTCAATCTAAAGCAAACTTGCATAGACTGGGAGAAATAACCACCATCGACTCGGACGTGCAGCAATTTGGTTTATCTAATTCGGGTGTAACCTGCAGCATGTTTCCCCCGAGGCCAAATCCGAACTGTACGTGATCCTGCAGCGGGGGCTATGTATTACGTGTGAGAATATGGGGAGGAAAAAATGTTTCTACTTACCTTCTGGGGCAGCCTAAATATTCTGCCAGGAATGAGTCAGCCGCTTCACGTCCGCCGGAACGAATCATATCGCACTCTCTTCACAGATTCATCATCGAAGCTGACCGGCATTATATCATATAATTTCTTGATGGGTTGGAGCATTCGCTTGATAAAGTTACTGCTTTGCCGCCTAGAAGGGGAAAAGGTTGGCAAAACTCCGGAGGAGGAAATAGACTTAGATCTAGAAACACTGCGCAATCAATGAATCCAACCGCTGAGCTAGCTATGTATGTATAACAACAACAAAAACTTCGAAATCTGACGATGTCAAGGAAACAGTACGCCCGATATAAAAACCCTCGATATATACTGCTGAGCTGCAGTCTCCGCATTCACTCCACAACATCCACGCCCCGCTACCAACCATGTCCGAAACTACAGGCAAGATCGACTTTCGCGTCGGCACTGACACGTACCAAACGTGGTACAAGGTCATCGGGGACCTCAAATCCGCCGTCCGCCCTCTCGTCGTTATCCACGGCGGGCCAGGTCTCTCCCACCACTACGTCCTCCCGTTCAAAGACCTCCATTCCCGCTTTAACATCCCCATCGTATTCTACGATCAGATCGGCATCGGCGAGTCCTCCCACCCAAAAGACGTCCCCAAAGAATTCTGGACCGTCGATCTCTTCATGGACGAACTCGACAACGTCCTCGCGCACCTTGACATCAGTGCCGAGTTTGACCTTGCCGGGCACTCGTGGGGCGGGATGCTCGGGGCGCATTATGCTAGTCACCGACACCCGTCCGGGCTGCGCCGTTTGGTCCTCGCGAGCGCCGCGCCGTCGATGGCGCTGTGGGTCCAGAGCACCCGGTCATTGTTGGCCAAGCTGCCAGATGATTTGAGGGAGTTGTTGGAGAAGCACGAGCGGGAGGGCACGACAGACGATCCGGAGTACCAAAAGGGGATGAACATCTTTTATGCCAAGCATGTGTGCAAGCTGAGTCCGTGGCCTGAGGACTTGCTCGCTTCATTTGCGTCCACGCAGGCCGACCCGACCGTTTACTCGACCATGTGAGTTGCTCTAGCACGCGTTCTGACTGTTTGCAGCCACTGAAACTCTCTAGGCTCGGTCCGTCCGAGTTCACGATCATCGGAACATTGAAAGACTGGTCTTGTTTGGACCAGATCCACACGATCAAGTGTTCGACGTTGCTGACGAATGGAGAGGATGACGAGGCGCAGGACGTGTGTCAGGCACCGTTCTTCCAAAAGATTGAGAAAGTACGCTGGGTGACGTTTGCAAACTGCAGTCACTTGGCCTATTTCGAACAGCGCGATCGGTACTTTGAAATCGTTGGCAAGTTCTTGACGGATGCTTGAGAAAATTGATACGAAAAGGCAGAGGACCAAGGGAAAAGAGAAGTTGCTGTGAGGATGGGGAGACAAAGTCCTAAATGTGTATTTATATCCCGGCATTCAGGTACATCGGCGCTCATCTCCAGAAGTTGAACGCTGAACAAGCGTGTAGATTAGGCAAGTGAATCAATGACGAAGACATAGTGGTAAGACACACCTAGATGCCGTCCCCCACAATCCGTCTATGCACCATTGTCGATCCACGACGCGATCCTCGTCAATGTCTCCCCTACCTCAGGCTCGTACCACGAGAACAACAAGTGATCGTGCAGGGCATCCTTGGATTCGTAATACGCCACCTTACGCTCGCCCTCACCCTCACCCATGTCCCTGGCCATCTTCCACCACAGCGTCCGGATCGAATCCAATATCGGTTCCGCCCCACCCGCACACACTAACGTCCTCGGGAACCCATCGAACCGTGCGTCGACGCACGGGTGCAGCGACCCCGGACTCACCCACGCGCTCTTCTCCGCGAACCCGAGCCCAAACGGGCCCAAGAACGCCATCTTGGCATAACTAGCTGCGCGATCCCGGTCGTGTGCCGATATACCCATGTATCCCACCGTGAATGGACTCTCGAGCGAGCTCAAAGGGCCACCGTGCGACGTGCCCAGGTCGACCCACGGAGAGAGCAACAGCAGCGCGCCCGGCATCCTGGGCAAGACCAGATCGGGGTGGTAGTCCGCGTAGTCCCTGAGATAGCGGACGAGCGCGAGCGCGAGGTTGCCACCCGCCGAGTCCCCCACAACGACGACGTCCTCGGGGAGGAAGCCGACGCGCTCGACGAGGTAGACGTACCCCGCGAGGGCGTCAAGAAGTGCCGCCGGGAACGCGTGAGCCTCGGTGTACGGCGCTGCGCTCGACAGACGGTACTCGATCGCAAAGGTGCGCGCGATGCAAGGGGTGTAGGAGAGAATGCCCCGCGCGACGTTGGCGGTCGGGTCGGCAGGGTGGGCTGAGAGCTGGGTGTAACTGCCGCCGTGTAGGCGATAGAGGACTTTGTCCCTCGGTCTGGGTGGGGCACCGGCGGGGAGGATATCGTCGCGGTCAATCCAGTACCCAGGAATGCGGGCGCAGGTAATGTTGGCGGCGTGAGCAAGCTCGAGGATGGTTCCGGTGATCAAATGGGGGACTGGGTCGACCCAAACGCCTTTGACGCCTGGACCAGATGCGATGGTACGGTGGGTCGGGAAATGGATGAGGGGACCCGTTCTATCATGTCAAAGTGAAACGTCAGCTGTCAATACGAATCTCCGATAGTCATTGAATAACGGACTTACTTTTGGGTGACGTGAAAGAGATGTCGGAGGAGTTTCAGAAGGACGGTACGGGCGAACGTCCAGCTAGGACGGGGACGCCATGACTTGACACAGGCGCAGAGACACCAGTATGGGAGTCTAAAGAGGGTGGTGGAGGCAACCTGGTAAGTCAAGTAGAGGCCAAACCAGGGTTGTTCGCGCAGTTCATAGACCATCCGACGCTACGAGTCTGTCGAGCACGAAGGCAACCGCCGGCGTGACCGCCACAGCATACTTGAAATAAAGGTAAGTTACAGCCTGTTTCAATTTGACACCGACATTCATCTCCGAAATGAAGTAGACGTGGCACCGTGTCATGCAACAATCAATGAAGGATAGAGTTGCGGAGTCCAGAGGATCGCAGGAGGAACAGATTACACCTACATATCAACACAAATACAAGGCGAACAAGAGAAAGGCTCAACAGAATACTTTATCGACACGTCAAGGCTCATTTCACCCCTTACCACTTTTTCTTCCTTTTTTAAACCTCCATCATGAGCTTACCAAGAAATCTGTGGAAACGGACAGAGTTCGATCATACCGCTCGGACCGCTCGAGGATAACTTTATTCGCCATGCTCTTCTTTCTTTTTTATACCTTCTCTGCATCGTTCCACCGCGCCTCATAGATCTGCCAGTCGTTGTTACGACGTTTCATCAGGTCAGATTGCTCCCAGCTCGAAATGTCAGTGAGATTGATGAACCAAAAGGACCCGGATTGCACAGGAATCAGGATCATTGAGGTCGCCACCACCGACCAAAGTCTGGTATTCGCGCGTGTCGAGAGCGATGCAATGGGTCTGCAAAAACGGGCACAACCGGAGAACCTGCACTAAGCCAGCCGGCGTGATTCCAGCGGAACACCAGCCAAAGTCACTGTTGATGGACAGAACCTCGATTCGCGGACAAGTGGACGCCAGTTGCAGTCTTGCAGAAGATCATTATCATTCATGCCCACGATACAGTGAAGTTCAATGCACACACGAGAGAGATTGAACACTGCAAATTGAAGGACGTCGTCGAGGACAAGCGTGGTAGGCTGTACAAACCGAGGACTGAAACCTTCGAGGCTGATATTCATGAGAAGCTCGTGGTTGCAAGCTGTTTGGAGAGCCATTGCAAATGACTTGATCTTGTCCCCAGGGGGAGACATGTCAGGATACATAGTTATGTCTTTCAGTGCCGGGAGTCGCACGTAGACAAAGAACTTGGCATCGAGGATCAACGAGAAGATATACAATGACATATCTTGCAGCGCAGGAAACACGAAGATTGGTCGTTTCGACTTGCTCTACAAATGTGGCATCCAGGGTAAATGAAAGTAGGGTCAAGTAAGGCATGGAGGAGAGATGGAAGAGCGTGCCGATGTTCATGCTCATGTCGGAGCAATCCATGGTTCGAAGGCATGTCCAATGGCAAACGTGCTGATTCATGATGTTGCTAATCGCGATCAGGATGCATTTGGTGGAATCGGGGACGCCGGTCGGCACTTCCCGCCGAGTAAATTGCCAAGTTGAAATGGACCAGATTTCCTGGGCGTTTCCTGGGCGCCCTGTTGGAAAATGCGAATCTGCCAGCGTGCAGCACGAGCAGACAAACTCCACATTCCGACTGGCTGTCCGTTCTCTCGCGGATACCCGAGTCTTAGCCGAGGCAAGCGCAGTCCGTCACTGGCAGCAGCCCCCGGAGTGAAACCCCGATGGGTCGAAGGAAAAGGTTGTCCATATCATCATGATACAAAGGCTCGGTGTCACGCCGTCATTCCCACATCTGCTCAACAACAACCGCCCCGCCCGCATCTCCTCACTACCAGTAATGTCGGAAATCACAGGAAAGATTGACCTTTGCGTCGGTACAGAAACTTACTATACGTGGTACAAGATCTTCGGAGACCTCAAATCGGGTGTTCGACCCCTCGTCGTCCTCCACGGTGGGCCCGGTCTCTCCCACAACTACGTCCTCCCGTTCCAGGATCTCAACACGCGCTTCAATATCCCCGTCGTCCTCTACGACCAGATCGGTATTGGCGAGTCCTCTCACCCCAAAGATGTGTCCCCAGAGTTCTGGACCGTCGATCTGTTCGTGAACGAGCTCGTCAACCTCCTCGAGAAACTCGGGATCAAGGACAATTTTGATCTCGCCGGACACTCGTGGGGTGGCATGCTCGCCTCCCACTACGCCAGCCACAAACACCCGGCTGGGCTCCACCGCCTCGTCCTCGCGAGCTCAGCACCATCCATGGCTCTGTGGCAGGAGAGCGTCCGTTCTTTGCTGGCAAAGCTGCCGGATGAGTTGAAGGAGACGTTAGAGAAGCACGAGAGGGATGGCACGGTTCTCACGCCGGAGTACCAGCAGGCGATGGGCGCATTTTACGCAAGACACGCTATCAAGATCGCTCCGTGGCCTGAGGACTTACTCGCCTCCTTTGGTTGCTTGCAGGCCGATCCTACCGTTAACATGATCATGTGAGTGCTCGCATGCTTCTATCATTTCCGTAGGCGCAACCCTGACATTATGCTCATATTGCAGGATGGGTCCTAGACAGTTTACGATCGTCGGAAAGCTGAAGGACTGGTCTACTGTGGACCAACTTCACACGATTCAGTGTCCAACTCTTCTGACGCACGGGGTCGATGACGAAGCACAGGACGTGTGTCAGGCAGCGTTCTTCCAGAAGATCCCCAAAGTACGCTGGGTGACGTTTGCAAACTGCAGTCACTTGGCCTATTTCGAAGACCGCGATCGGTACTTTGAGGTCGTTGGCAAGTTCTTGACGGATGCCTAAGCGGGAAAATGTGGATGTTGTATATTCGTGTTGTTGTAATGAACTGCAAGTGCGGATTCGAATTGTGTACCGCTTCGCTGAACAAATTCACAAAATATTAGTACGTATCGTTGATATCGATGCATGGGTCGACGAAGTAAGACTTTTGTGACGAGGCCCTGCGACAGTTGCTTTCGGTTCGTTGAGCAGCCATTGTCGGAATCTATTAGAACCTGATTTCATGAGACCGCCTACCAAGGGAAGGGATGCTCGTAGTTGGCTGTTCGCTCTCGTATGTCGGGCCTCGAGGAAAACTAACAAGCAATTTAACTGAAGTCGAACTATCATAAAAAGGTAAATATTGCCGACGAAGTGCGGCCGTCCTTCTAGTTATTAATTTGTCCAGGTCATGAACCAACATCCATAGTACTCAATGTTGCACGCAGGATACTAAGTATACTAAATTGACAAAGGTTATGATTCTTTGAGGAAAGTCTATGGTCAACATAAGTAAGATGATAGCGGACGGTAAACGAAACGGTCTCACCTCAGCTCAGCTCGACGAGAACGAGTTGAGGAGTTACTGGCTTATCTAGCATACATACTGTTCTAGCTAGACTCTGAACAAGGTCGAAGTAACGAGGATGTAAGAACGAAAAAGAACAACAAAACGAATGTACAGCTAATGATCTATGTGTAGGTACGGCGCGCTGCGATGTCCTACGTGTACATTACGTCGGCGCACTGCTATGACGCCTCGACACCGTCTGACATAAACGAGTCTCGTTAACGAGCGATACATGCGATCTGAATTAGGAAGTGGGATGTCAGTGCCGGAAAAGAGTGCTACGCTTCCGACGATTCTCCAAGATGCGCAAATCCAAGTTGAGGTTGGTTAGAATCCGTGTTGAACACAGTATAGAAGAGTTCGAGGAAACAGCACCCAATGGTCCATAATGCTGCTCCAGATTGGTAAGAAGGGGTCAATAGTTAGTATGTTTAAAGTACGCTGTACGGTTCAAGGTTGAAGAGGGAATAACTTACGGTAATTTGGACGACCGATTATTCCACTGAAACAATCGGACGAGCCATCCTTCACCGGTCCAAAATTGAACTTATCAGCAGGAATCGTAAATGGTTTTCCGCCAAAAGTAAGAGTCACGTCCGGGAAGTGATTACATGGGACTATGGGGCTGTCAATGGCACGAAATTTCTATGTGAACCCCAATCAGAACTTACATGTGAAGTAAGCATCTCCGAAAGCTTTACCACCATAGGCCTGATGCAGTTTCAAAGCTTGATCATGATCAGCGAAGATGTGGGTGGAACCAGTGTCGATAATCGCGGGTACATGTTCCAGCACCGGTTTGTTATTGACACGAATATCTTCCACTGTCACCTGCCAGAATGCCTAATGGTGAAAGTGAGTGGTTACGACTG
>JBBPPX010000258.1:0-38326 GCA_038092235.1 Leccinum boreale | reverse complement strand
CGTATCGCTCCATGCCCACCGGAAACGGCGAGATTGAACGACATTACAGAAATTGATGAGCTTCTCGATTGTGGGGGATTCGGGTAGTTCATAAATTGAGATGTCCTCGACCATCTGGAATGTCGGCTCGGGAGGCTGCCACCTGTGCGAGAACATCACATATTGATAGAATTTCTCGACCTCTTGCTTGATGCGCGCATAGTCGAGATGATCATGGGTAGTCATTGCAGATCGAAGTTTGTCAAAGATCGGTTGTTTTTCAAAGGCCGCGGCTTGCTGTATTTTATCACAGAGACGACCAGTGACGGTGTCGATGAGCACGCGGGGTATGTCACGGATGGTGTCATCGACGACCTTTCGAATGAGTGGAGTTGTGTCGAGATATCGACCGCGAAGGTCTGAAATCAAAACGACATGAATTTGTATCTTCATGCGAGTTAGATCCAACGGGCTCACCGCAAACTTGTGGGTCTACTGAATTCTTCATGGTCGACAACATCATCTCGAATGCACCGAATGCCTCCCCGTAGCGGCCCATGCTATGCAATACAGAGTATTGTTTCCTGTAACCTTTGTAGTTTGATGGGTCAAGCTCAATGACCTGACAGACCATCACTACCGTTAATTACGCACAATATACGAGTCAATTCATATCTTGGTAACGCTGACGAGTTCCTCCTCCAGTAAGCTCGCTCGCGCCTGGCAGCATTTGATAATGATATCGTTGATGTTCATCGGGTCGAGCGAGAGTGCGCTCGAGTAGTGTCCGATGGCCACGCCATGGTCGTTAGCCATGTCAGCGCGTTTCTCGAGTTTCTTGACACAACGTTGTTGGAAATCTGGAGAGATTCTCAGATTGCTCTTTGTGTCACGAGTGAAATTACTCACCGAGTTCCCATTGCGGCCGATGATCAAGCGCATGAGTCTCCTCCAACAGATCATTCTTCATCTTTCGGAAGCATTCGATCGCCTCTGTAACACGATCGTCTCCTTCAAGAACGTCACAGACTGCCTGATAAAGACGGAACGTTGGAGACATGAACTGAGTGGCATGAGAACTGTCAGGCACTTCCAACGACCATGCGAAGCACACCACACCTTGTCTGCTCTTCCAAATACCTCATTGACTGAATGAGAACGCAGCCCCATTTTCGCCCATCCCACGAAAACGGTATCAGGAGGCAAGGAGGTGAGAGACAATATAGCAGAGTAGGCTGAGAACGCCTCGACGTGATTATCCGCACTTGACGCGTCGTCTCCGACGACCCGAAGCCGTGATAGGCATTGGTTCCTGAAACCTGACAGCAACGAGTAAATATACATACTAACGGAATGATGCAGACACTCGCCTTCAAGCCAGTCCATAAACAATTGATTGTGCTGCAGATCTTCACTCATGGTGTTGATGATCTCGAGAAGATGCTCTACAGCATCATATATGCGACCACTGGCAAACACGGTTTCACATTGTTGCTTCATCTCGTGCACGCGCAGGGTACATTGGAGCCCTTGGACGGTTTTCTCTAGACCGGCTATTTTTCGTCCTATGAAAACAGGGTCAAAAAGTTGTGGATCGGAATGATGATAAACGCACCCGAGTCTGCTGATTGAATGTCTGCGCGTTGAGAGTGGACTGTCAACGAGGTGTGAGTGAAGAGAGAGAGTACACACTTGTGCTTTCATGCTGTGCGCGAAGGGACTGGTTGGCTTTGTCCGATGAAGCAAGCTGGTCACGTAGTCGTTGATTAATTTCCTCGAGACTCGCAATGCTCGTTGCTAACGGGAATGAATAACAGCACGGGGCAATCAGCCTGCTAGTAAACACACCTTGACTTGCATTCCGAACATCCAAGGGCTCCACCGTGTCTTCGATATCAACGTTTTCTGTCCTTGAGCAGCGGGGTTCTGGTTCCAGGAGAATCTGTTCGAGTCGAATAAGTAATGACATCCGATAAAGGTTGTGAAACTGACGTTGTCGGGGTAGTGTGAGGGAGAAAGATTTCGAAGGATGATTTTCTCGTCAAGAGCGATCGCAATGTCGAAATTTTGTGAGATGGCCATGGGCGAGATGGAACTGCAGCTAGGCATTTTGACTTCCACAAGGTGTATGTGGGATGTAGTGTCCCAGAGTAAGAACGACGAAGGTCCAGAGGCTGCAATGAACCTGTCGTCGGGTGTCAGTGCGATATATCCTGCATCGCCAATTGTCCATTTTGAGAGAGTTGTCTCGGTGGACACCTCGAAACAGTGAATGTCGCCTTGCTTAGACAAGACGAGGAGTTGCTTGCCATCGCTCCTCCAGGCGAGGCTTCCGTTAAGTCCGTCGCTTACGTAAATATCTGGCAAGTCTGCGACGAGTCGGCCGTCGTGACTGTTGTTGACATGAACAGACCTCCCGGCAGTTGCGATGAGTTGTCCGTCAGGCGAGAATTTGACCGCGGACGCTGCCTGACATTTGTGTGCGAATGGGAGGAGCAGTTGGTTCCCTGAAAGCGACCAGATACACGTCCAGTCAACCAATCCTGTTGCGATTCTTGTCGAGTCGCCCAAGTCGGGCGAGATGTCCACTGCCGCCAGATTTTTGTGCGCTTCGAACTCGACCACCTTTTTGTGGTCTTTTGCGTTCCAGACCGTCACTCTACCATCTCCCGTCCCAGCCACGATCCACTTTCCGTCCCGTGAGACTGCAAGGTCAAAAACAGGACTTCCAGCGTCCATTGGCTTGCCCACTTCCTGGCCATCCGCCACTCTCCATCGTCGAATCTTTCCTTCTTTTCCTCCGCTCACGACATGCTTCCCGTCGGGGAGAAACTTGACCGAACACAGGATATCTTCTTGTACATTGATGTCGATCGGGTTCGCGCCAACGATGCTGTCCATCCCACTCGGTCCTTTTTCTCTTGTCAGTTCCCCGGTGCACCAATGATCTTGTCCATGTATGTACTACTCACCATCCCTCTTCCTCAGGCTCACATTGGAAAACATAGTGGATAGGTTAGGTTTGAGCGTGGTGCAAAGAGAATTCGCCTTCGGTGCGCCATCACGGTGTACACGCATTTACCCCATGCTGTGTGGTGCCTGGACCCTGGGCGCTTGCTTTCACCTTTACCGATCGCTATCGTACTAATTTTCGACAAGGATTGCAGTAACTATCAAAGCCCATTCATTGGTCATCGAGAAAACGCACTTTTTCTTATTTACCGACGTTGTTCCTTCTGCTATCCGTTTCCCATTATCCCATGCTTTGGCGCCACCATCATGATCGTCTTACTGCATCAAAAACAAACGGACATATCAGCGTACATAAGACAAATCATCTTTCCGTTACAATACGGACACTTTCAAGAAGAATGTACTCGAAATATCGCTGATGTATGCATCCAACCCTCGAATACCCCACCTTACTCGACTTGTGAACACATGAAATCACGTATCATTACTCAATCGACCTCACTTCGGATCACCCGTTCCAGCTAGTCAGATGTTCCGAAAGAACTGGATTTCATGGTACGCATATTACAGGTGAGAGATACAACAGGGGTACATAACTCTATAGAAAATACATCCCCTGTGTTTCATTCTATATCTTGCCCAAGCCACTGACATCCCAGACCATCTGGTTCTTCACGAACGGGATACGTTCCAAAATCCAAAGTGCCCACTGCCGAAACGTTTCAGAATCAATCGGGAACCACCAAGCCATTCTCTCTCGATACTTCATGCCCTCGATAGATATCATGCGCTTCGTGAGCTTGATCACTTCGACCGCACGTGCACGTCGCCTTCTGGCGAACTCGCAAAGGATCGTGTCCGCTTCGGAGAGCGCCTCGGTCTCGGTAGCACGAATATGCTTCGTCAGCACTTCTCCGAGGATGACACCATCGCACAAGCTGAGGTTCATCCCTTGCGCGCCCATAGGTGAATGGATGTGAGCGGCATCACCGACGAGGATGACGGCACCGCCGTCGCCCGACTTCCCGGCACCAAGACGGATGAAAGTAGTATCTGCGACAGCTGCGCGGATACGGAAACGCGAAGACCAAACAACTTGTTTGATCTGCGTCGGTTTCGAATTAGGGTTCATGTTGGGGTCCGATGAAAGGCGGTATGGTCCGAATCGGTCGACAAGTTTCTGGATATATTCTTTGGAGTGCGAACGGGGGATTTCACCTTCTGCCAAGGGTACACCGCAACCGATACGATATACTCTGTCAGAATCGGGAACCTGGCCATCACAGGCCAGAGACTCGTTAATGGAGAACGGCAAGGGGAAAATGATAAATGTGCCGTTCAGGGACAATGTTGACTTTGGCGTGAGGTCGTTCGCGTCCGCGTTGTCGAACGTTACATCGGCAAAGATCATTTGAGCTAGATTGTCCTCTTCTCCTTGGACGTACGTTGGATCAGAGAAGCCTATTCCAGTCATAGTCCGGATCTACACGTCTTGAGGAAATATCCGAGGGCAAAGAGGGAGGAAAAAAACCTTACAGCAGAGCGCGCACCATCTGCACCGATGACATACTTGGTCGTGATAACTCTGCCATCTTCGAAGGTGACGTCGTTTAACTGTGGATTCTCCGCGTTCCCCTCCAGTCCGACAACCGTCAGAGGTCGATGAACGATAGCACCAAAACTAGCCAGTTTTCTCTCGAGTATACACTCTACAACGTTCTGTGTGATACAGAGGAAGTATGGATGCCGAGTGTATGACCTGAGATTCTCGGTACGAAGACTGAGAAGCTTCATAGAACGGGTTCCGGTATCCAATGAAGTAGACTTGAGGCCTTGCGACACAATGTCATCCCCACAACCTATTGTGTCGAGTGCCTGTTCAAACGTACAAGGTTTCAACAGATACGAAAAGTCATGATCAGGAACAAAACATACCTCGAGAGCGGAGGCATGGCATAAATTGGATCGAGAAATGTTTCTCCCCTGTGGCAGAGCATCGACGATAATGAAGTCATGGAAGCCATGGTGAAGCAGTGAGAGGGCGGTGGCAAGTCCGGTCGGACCAGCGCCTATGATGAGCACTGTGGTTCTGGAGGGTAAAGACATGCGAACGGGGTATTGAACGGAACAAAGCCTGAAAGATGAAAGAAAAACTATCTTCGGCGCTTAGGGGAGGTGTCGAGGTAAGTATGGCGTTGTCGGAAAAACTCATGGCCTACATATCTCCTCATCGAGGATCAAAGCGGTATAGCGGCCCTGATGTTATGTTAATTATGTATGCGGAGATGAGTGTGTGATCCGGGAGAGGCCGCCTGGGGCGGGGGGGCGGGATGCCATGGGCCTGTTTCGAGCCTGCGACTCGAAAGCTCTCGTCAGGAAGTTACCGCTACCCCGACCGCCGCGCCCTTCCAGGGCCGTGTAGTAACTTCCGACTGTATCACTCAGAAGGAGTGGAGCCCTCCAAGCAGTTGGTGTCGTATGGGAGGAAATGAAGGAGGCTAGAATCTTATCAGCGAAGCCATCGTCACGAGGACGATCCCAGTGTCTTCGTTATCGTAGCAACACTAGGCCCTTGAAGGTATCGACCAATGTAAATATATGATATTGTCGGATATCAGCCACCCGGCGAGAGAGGTAAAGCAGAGAAAGGAAAGTGGACACGAGCGGGATGAGCAGACAAAGCGGCACAGAAAACCAGAAAACATGAATATAATAACGCAACTGCTCGACGTCCATCGAAACTTGGTGGGATACGGGCCAGGGGATAAGATGCACGACTACTGGACGTCGACCGTACCAATGCTCACCATCAAATCATCCAATGACGCCTCCGCCCGAATCTGGGCTTGGATGAAACTGTCCGTCGCCACGCGTTTGTACTGCCCGCGCTTCTGCGAGGCTAGCAGTAGTGCCCCAAAAGGCTGCCGAAGCCGAACGAGGAGCCGCAGCGCGCGTGCGTCAAGATCAAACAAAGGTTCGTCGTCCGAGAAATCCTCGTCAAGTAAGGGAATGATCCATGGATGAACGAACACGAGACGCCGCGTCCCGAGCGAGTCGTCTTTGGTCTCGATCCGTACTTCGCCGAGAATTGACGCCGTGGCACGATATATGTGAACGCTCGAGTCGGATTCAAGTGCCGCGAGACGGGCGAGATCGGTGACGTGGAAGACGAGTCCAGGGAGTCGAAGCCGACCAGAAACGAGGGAAAGCGATGGGAGATCAAGGAGTCGTTCATATAGCGCGACGATTTGAGAGGGATCGGGAAAGGATGATTGCAAGTCCATGACCATCTCGGCGGCCTCTATGGCTTGCGGAACATGCGGTGGCAGAATTTGGTCGTATACAGTGAGATCGGAGGGGAGGTAGCTTTTGGTAGTGCTACCAGAGTTTCCAGTCCAAGAGAGAAGCGTGACATCATCCGACTGCGTCAGGATGTGCTCGAGGAGGCAACGGACTGCTCGCTCGCCCTCGCCATATATGACCGGGAGTGAGACGTCAAAGATTCCAAATAGTGAGTACGCGATATCTTCCTCCCGAGTCGTTTGGCGCTTCGAGACATGAACTGAGTGGTATGAGAACTGTCAGGTACTTCTAAACGACCATGTGAACAACATCATACCTTGTCTGCCCCTCCCAATACCTCAATGACTGAATGAGAACGCAGCCCCATCCTCGCCCATCCCACGAAAACGGTATCAGGAGGCGAGGAGGTGAGCGACAATATAGCAGAGTAGGCTGAGAACGCCTCGACGTGATTCTGCGCACTTGACGCGTCGTCTCCGATGGTCCGAAGCCGTGATACGCATCGGTACGTGAATTCTGACGGCAGGGGTTGAGCATACCATAGTCCGAAATGACGAAGATACTCGCCTTCAAGCCAGTTCATGATCAACTCATTGTGCTTGAGATCCTCGTTCGTGATGTCCAAAATATCGAGAAGACATTGTGTAGCATCATATATGCGACCATTGGCAAACATGGTTTCACATTGATGCTTCTTCTCGTGCACGCGCAGGGTACATTGGAGCCCTTGAACGGCTTGCTCCAGATTGGCGTTTTTTCGTCCTATGGATACAGAAAACGGGGTCAAAGAGTTGTGAATCGGAATGATGCTAAACGTACCTGAGTCTGCTAGGGCCCTGATTGTTTCGGTTAACTGAATGTCTGCGCGTTGAGAGTCGACTGTCAACGAGGTGTGAGTGAAGAGAGAGAGCACGCACTTGTGCTTTCATGCTGTTTGCGAAGGGACTGGTCGCCTTTGTCTGATGAAGCAAGCTGGTCACGTTGTCGATGAATGATTTCCTAGAGACTTGCGATGCTCGTTGCTAACGGGAATGAATAACAGCACGGGGCAGTCAGCCTGCTAGTAAACACACCTTGACTTGCATTCCGAACGTCTAAGGCGTCCACCGTGTCTCCGAGATCAACGGTTTCTGTCCTTGAGCAGCGGGGTTCTGGCTCCAGGAAAATATGTCCGAGTAAAATAAGTAATGACATCTAATAGAGGTTGTGAAACTGACGTTATCGCGGTAGTGTGAGGGAAGGATGTCTAAAAGATGTCGAAGGATGATTTCCTTCTCCGGAGCGACCGCGATGTCATAGTTTGGTGAGATGGCCACGGGCGAGAAGGACTTGGAGCTAGGCATCTTGATCGTCGCAAGGTGTTTGTGGGATGTAGCGTCCCAGAATAAGAACGACGAAGATCCGGAGGCTGCGATGAACTGTCGTTGGGTACCAGTGCGATGTAGCCTGCGTCGCCAATGTTCCATTCCGAGAGTGTTGTCCAGGTGGACGAGTCGAGACGGCGGATGACGTTGAGAGACAAGACGAGGAGTTGCTTGCCATCGCTAGTCCAGGCAAGGCTTCCGTTTTGTACGCTGCTTACGTGTAGATACGAACAGTAAATGCGGCAATTGCAATGAGTCGTCCGTCGGGCGAGAACTTGACCCCGGACACGGCATACTTTTGTTCGAATGGGCCAAGCAGTCGCCGGCCAGTTGAAAGTGACCAGACAGAGACCGTGTTGTCTTGTGATCCGGTTGCAATTCTTGTCGAGTCCGGTGAAATGTCCACCGCATACAACAGATCGCTGTGCGCTTCGAACTCGACCACCTTTTTGTGGTCTTTTGCGTTCCAGACCGTCACTCTACCATCTCCCGTCCCAGCCACGATCCACTTTCCGTCCCGTGAGACTGCAAGGTCAAAAACAGGACTTCCAGCGTCCATTGGCTTGCCCACTTCCTGGCCATCCGCCACTCTCCATCGTCGAATATTTCCTTTTTCTCCTGCGCTTACGACATGCTTCCCATTGGGGAGAAACTTGACCGTGGCTTATGATCTTGCACATCGATCTCGATCGGGTTCGCGCCAATGATATTGGAGGCGATAACCTTTTCAGTCGATTCCCAAGGTCCCATCAGTTCCTCATTTTCATTGGTCTTGGGTTCGTCGTTTCTGGTCACCGATGGATCCACCTGCTGTCCGCCTGGGCTGTCCACCCCGCCCGATCCTTTTTCTCTCTTGTCAGTTCCGGCACCAATGGCGTTGCCCGTGTATGTACTACTCACCGTCCCTCTTCCACTTCGTCGGGCGCACCTCGGAAGACATACTTGGTAGGCTGGGTTGGGGCGTGTGCGAAGAGAATTCGCCTTGCATCGTGTTTGCTCACGCATTGTTTACCGCGTGCCCTGGGCGCTTGCTTTTATCTATATCCTGCCTTAATTTACCGATCGCTATCGTATACTCTTCGAAGCATTGTCAGAGTCACTATCAAAGCCCATTCATTGGTCATTGACTTTTGAAACAATCTTTCTCTCATTTTTCCGACCTTGTTCTCTCTGCTACTTATCACATTGTCAAGCTAATGACCATGAATGATACATCAAAACTGCTGTATCGACTCAGTACTACTAATACACGAATTCTGCCCAGCATGACCTCACTCCTTCGAGATCTTTCACCTTCCGGTGCACAACCGACGAAATTGCAGTCAGGATGAATGCGAATAAATTACATGAAACAGGAGAGAAAGACTAAAACTTTGCTACCGTTTCAAATCTGCAAATCCGACTCGGGGGTTATCGCCGAATTCGAACGTAGTATAGTAGCCTTGGAGGAAATTGTTCCCGACTATCCAATACGCTAGTCATGGAGAGAGGGATCAGAGATCAACACAGACTTAAATCAAGGAAATTCAAAGACTCACAAGGGTCTGCATGCATACTAGTACTGATGATGCTGCTAAAACACAGGTCCGAGCCCGGCGAGGTTCGTCCAAGGTTGAGAAGTCTGGGATGGATCTCAAACGACCTGTCGCCAAAGCTAAGGCTGATGGTCGGGAATGACTCGCATAGATCTACAAGGTGTTAGTGCAACTTAACTGCAAAAACCAATCGACACTTACAGGCAGAGTATCCACCACCCATATACTTACCACCAAGGCCCATGTGAATAGCGTCAACTCGTCTCGGATCACCAATTATATAGTTGCAACCAGTGTCGATGATGGCGGGTATATTTTCCTTGTTATAAGATCCTACGTAGGCCATCTTCCCCTTTGCATCTTGAATGCTCTGTATTTTCACCTGCCAGAATCCCTTGAATGGCTGATATGAGAAATCATTCACGTCCACCTGGCGTTTCATCTCACCTGCACGGTCACATAGGCATACGTGAATTCACCTTCGTAAAGGTTGTGGTTAACTCCACCGACGTACAACTCGCCTCCATCAGAGGTAAGCTTGACTGAAAATACTGGCTCGATGACATCGTCGTAGACAAGCATCGTGAGCAATGGTTTAGAAGGAATCGAAAACCCTGAGATAGACTGGAAGGCCATTCCCAACTGGCCGTCTGGAGACCAAATGGCTTTCTGGAATTGAGTCGAATAAGATTGTGCAGCACCAAAGGTTTGCTCGTCCACCTGCTAGGCAGTCAGAAGTGATCACTTTTCATGAACGACACGAAACATACAGTGAAGCCAGCAATGGTTACATTGTCCACGTATAGTATACCTGCGGCACCGAAACCATCGGAATACGCCAGGGAAAACTCCTTTGGTCTTCCATCAACGACCGTTCTAAACCGGGAAGTGCTTGACCCATCTGGATTCCAGAGAGTGTGACCCTCGCAATTGGTACAGTGGATAGATGGCACGAACAAGTCGCTGTTCCAAAATTAAACAAGCTGGATGTGCTCGACAAGAAGTGCTTACCTAGACGCTGTGTCGAGTTCGACTTCACGACGATTGTGATTAGTATAACAATATGTCAGGAGCGTGAAGAGAAACTACCAGAAAAGGTCTTGGGGGGAGTACCGATCGAAATCTCGCCATACCAGATCGTTTGCTTGTCAGGCGTCAAAGGGATGCCTGCCCCGCGCTCTCGCATCCCCTTCCCATTCACAGCACATGGGTGGGGCGTTCCCGTGTTCTTCTCATAATTGTCGAAGCCACGAAGAACCTTGCTAGAAAAAATGGCTTAAAGAGAGCAAATGCAATGTCACCGTTAACGTAACATACGCGCTGACTGATGTAATGTGAGCGTTGAGTGCATCAATATCGACAGTGTTGTCTGGATTCGTGAAGGTAGCCTGAGTACGTTTAGTGAGTTTTATGGCGATGCCATTGCTATTGAATACGGGCTTGGGTACTGCAGCGGCAAAAACAGCCAGTGGAAAGATGGTTGTAGCCAACGAGAAGCGCATAAATTTAAGCTTGTGGGAGGATGATCAATTGACCGTAGAGCCCCCGAGTAGGATTCGCGTTGACTTATGTAGGATCCCTGTGGCTGATCGTGATACTACGGAACTGGTTGTTCCCGTCAACGACTGATGATCGGCACGGGCATGCTAAGCCTATAATAATCAGAATGTGGAGGTCAGTTTATGGTTCCGAAACCGCCGCACCGGCGCGATCCGGACACGCTCATTGAATGGAATGCCGTATGTGGGTGTACATTCCCAACCGAGAGTTGACCTTGACTTCGACTGTCAGACTTTGTGCAATCATGTTGTAGAGTCTACTAAGCGTTCAAGTTGCAGCCGAACTGTGTTACATAAAGACTTCCCACTTCCCACTTCCCACCTTCTCGTCAAGTTCGTCTACATATAACTAGTCCCGACATAAGTATCTAGATGAAACAACGACATCAGATTTACTTGTAAATCATGCCAAATACCAACAGAAACGGGTCCCTCAAAAGCCATTGTGGTGTCAATGTAACGATACTATGGTATGGAAGTTCATGCAAACTGCCAGCTGTTCTGTGTCCAACTTGAAGTGTGATCGGGTCAAAATTTAAGGACTCCTTCAAATAGGCCCAATCCACCATCAACCTGTTCATCATTTTGTTGGTGGCGCTCCATCACCGCCTCCAAACGACTCGTACATGTATCACTACTGTGCGCATGGATGCCTGGGATCATGCTCGACGGTTACAGGGTGTAAATGGAACATCAGATCTTCGGGGCCCATCGAAACTCCCTAATAGAGTGACCGTGAGTTTGCGGCGGAGGTCCCCGTAAAGTTGGGTCCTGCGCGCGATCGCCCCTGATGAAAATGGTGACACTTGATGACCAATGTAAGAACGTCAAAGACTTACGTTTTCATTCCCTGAGAGGTATTGGTGAAGTAACACACCTTGACTCGTGTTCCGAACATGAGAGGGATGTCCAAAAGATATCGAAGGATTGTTTTCTCGCCTAAAGCGACCAGTGTCTTAGTTTGGTGAGATGGCGGTGGGCGAGATGGAATCAAGGCTAAGCATTTCGACTGTCGCAAGGTGTTGTTGGGTTGTAGCATTTCAGAGTGACAATGACGAGGGTCCGGAGGCTGCGATGAACCTGTCGTTGGGTGTCAGTGCGAAAAAACTTGCGCTACCTGTCTCGTGAATGCCCCATTGTGAGACTGTTGTCCAGGTGGACACCTCGAGACAGTGGATGTCGCCGTCAGACAATACGAGGAGTTGCTTTCCCTCACTCATCCCGGCGAGGGCTTCCGCTCCAGCGTGATCAGTGGAGTGATCCCGTCGTATGATGATAAGCAATCAAACCACTCTGAGTCACCGAGTTGTGTCGATTGTTGCGGTAGACACGAGCAGCCTGGGTGGTGTTCGAAAGGATGCACAATCGCTCGCCCGTCGGAGATGTGTAGACACCGAGCCTGAGATCCGCCCAGTGGGATGTTTTAAGGTCACCGATGGTGGTTCTGAATAAGGTTCGTCCATACTCGTGACCCGTCATCTGCCCCGTTTGCATGGCCAAATTGAAACTGTGTCTCTCTATGTGCCCAGAAACCGGGTTTTATGCGACCCTAATCCTCGAAAAGAGGTGGCTGATGACCCAAAAGTTTCGGAAGCCTTCTTGTAAACCTCGCTCTAACTTGGAAGGCGCTTGTAAGCATAATAGTCGGATCTTAGTACGGTTGGTTTACCTGTGCATGTACAGGAAAGCTGAGCATGGATAAGGGTAGTAAGTGGCGGCGGGCAGCAGTGGCGTTTGGTTGTAACCGGTACCGGCGCATTAAGAAATCGCCTGGGACAAGGTCAGGTCAGCCCAAACAAAGGAGAGAGGTTTCTGGTGATAACCTGAACGGTCTTGGTTAAATACGTGATGACCTACTAGGGGGAACGTTAGGGGTGACTCAGAATGTTCAAGTGAATCAGAATCCAGACTATCGCTGATATTTTGCGCTTGGGAGTTTTGGGCTGCGAGGTACTAATTTGATAGGCAACCATGATCGTTCCGGATCCCTTTATAATTCAACTCTCATCGCCCACGTCGTCTGTTTGGGGGACCTGGTGCATCATTGCCATCGGGATCTACTAGGTCACCGCCTTCCTTGATTGGTCTATCCGCAAATTTCAGGACTCTGGCGATCTGCCAGAGGAAGCTTGAGCACATATGATACATTCCATCCACTTTGATACAACTCAGCTATTTGCAAAAAATGTGTAGGCAGTGTTGCATTCCTCTAGGACACCAGCTCTGCTCTGGCAGTCACGTAAAACTCCACGGGTACAACTGCCCGACAACTGCTTTTCCATCAAAGTAGTACAGTCAGATGACATTTCGCCGCGAAGTTCGAGCCAAATAGAGGTGTCCATACTGAGTAGTGCTGTGAACCATGCTCGACGAAGAACATATAAATGGACGATTTGGAGTGAGGACGTTCCGCCAGCTAACGCGCCAAACAACCTGAGCACATCTCCCTCTTCCAGCCTCACCTACAACCATGATGTTCGCGAGTCTCGCTGTTGCAGTTCTTGCGTTCGCTCTCCCGACATTTGCACAGACGGAGTTTTTGACCTACGACCCGATATATGATGATGCATCCCTCCCGTTGACGGCCGTCGCATGCTCCAACGGCGCTAACGGCCTCATTACCAAGGGCTACACCACACTCGGTTCCCTTCCTACCTTCCCCAATCTTGGCGGGGCATACACTGTGGCAAACTGGAACTCAACTGCATGCGGCACGTGTTACAACCTCACCTACGGTAGCACGACAATTTCCGTTTTGGCAATCGACACCGCTGGTGTCGGCTTCAATCTGGCCGAGGAAGTGGTAAACAAGTTGACGGGTGGGGTGGGGATTCGACTTGGCAAAGTTCAAGTCACGTCGGTCCAAGTCGACAAGTCTTTCTGTGGGTTCAAATGATGAAACCTAGTGTTTGAGTACGTAAGTTCGTTCTATGCGTACGAACCGTGCTCACCAGCGAAGCAGGATAAGGACTTTGCTTTGCTTGTACGACAAAGACAGATCGGATACTTTATACTTGATGATACACACTTGTATGTAACGTAGCTTCACTCGGAGATGGATGTATAATATTCGCTTGGTAGATCTCGTGACCTATGGGAGTGAGGCAGGACTTGAAAGTATACTAGATACTTATCTGGGTGTCTAGTCAGAAATCAAGGTCTACCAATGACCCTTAAAGCCCCCGCAGAGACTCGGAGTCGTACAGCGGCAATGGCAAGGTTGAATGGCTTCGCATTTCTGATTCTCTTTGCTCGAAAACGAGGTTGTTTCTCTGCTTGGAAGTAACATTAATTCATGACCGAGTGCATGTTGATGATTTCGATCTTACTGTCATCGACAAATTAACTAGTACATCCGCGAAGGCATATTGATGATCATTTCAGTGATGAAACTGTTTCAAATATATTGAACTAGCTGGCACGTTTGTGAGCCACCTAAGGCTGGGATGGTTTTGTAAGTCTACTTACATCTCTAAAAGATCCAGTTAACTGCAGTTTGGTGCATACGAAATTACCCATCCCCATTTAGGGTTCCACCGGTGAAGACCACCAACGAGATCCTTTGTGCCAGATTGATTGGTGTCGAAGAACGCTCGGGGCGGCACGCAAGCCAAGGCGATGCTCTCGTGTGGTCTGAAAGAGTGTTCGACGTCGGGGGTACTGTGATCGATGGTGATCTGGTATGAGCCGCGGCCGACGCGCAAGTCGCGATGGATGGACGTTCCGGAAAAATACAAGGATAACGCGATGGTAATGGCGAGGGCGGAGCGTAAGGTGGAGAAGGCGAGGAAGTCGGTATTGAAGTCGATGATCGACGGAGCAGGATAGGGACCAGGGAGATCGTTGGGCGTAGTGGCTCAAATTCGAGACATGGTGCCTGTATGCGCCGTAGAATTGTTTTGTAGGACTCGGAGGAGGACGACAAGAACGTGGGCAATATGTATGTAATCATCCCACGCCGACACCCTCCCCGTCCGGCAGAGTCCAAGCACCCCCGCTCATCCCAGAAGAGTCGACCTACTTTGTCAACGACCTCCAGGAAAACTCCAAGGTGACGCTGGTGCGTATAGAGATGCATGCGAGCGACGTTGCGACGTTCGCGTTCTAGTTGCCCGTACATGTCGACATCGTGCTAGGGCGGGCGGCCGTTCTGGGCTTCAAATCGTTCGTTAGTGCGCTGCCGTATCAGCACATGGCGCCTGCAAATCCGACGAGTGTCAACCACGACAGTGTACGCACGTGGACTGTATCCGGGTCCAGTCAATTGGCTGCTGTTGGTTCCATATCTTCTACGGAAAGAGCAGACGGTGCCGGCCCTGTCTCCTTTGCACTCACTATACGACACAAACCTGGAGGGGCGGTGACCAGTGTTCTATTGGCAGTCGAAAACAAGCTTTCCGAGCTTCTAGAGGACATGCGGTCGTTGGAGCTTAGCGTGCCTCTCGTCGGCATTACCGGAGACTTCACGTTGCCCGCGGACGCGTCAGGACCGACCGCACAGCAAACTACGGGTTCCACGCGCGATGCTGGGACCGGGACTGAGAGGCGGAAGTGGCTGTGGATTGCAGGTGGGATCGGGGGGACGTCGTTCCTTGCCATGTTGGCCAGGATGCAGAAAAAGACCTTGGAGAAGGGGGAGGAGGGGACGACGGGGACGACATCGTCCTTGCTCTGTCCACGCAGTGAGGCCACTTCTGTGCGCTCCCCTGCATTCTCTCTCCCTTCTCGTGACTGAGCAGTCGCTCTCCCACATTATGGTTTATCTGTACATCGAGCCCCCAATAACATACTACTTTTTAAAAATCTTCCCCTCCCGAAATGTCCAGGGCCACCGCCAGCCCGAGCATCTATCTCTCTCATATCGTGTATGTCTTTACCCCTGTAATTTTCCTTCTTTCTCTTCTTCGTGTGATGGCGTCTTTTTTGGGGTACGCTTGTTACCTTCTGAGGATGATCGATGAGTACCGGTAATACACCACGTCAATTGGACACATCTGTAGGAGTAACTATTTGTATTGAGACAAAATTGTATGCTCACTGGAGGTTCAAGTGGCCTCAACGATGGGCTGAAGCTCTCGGATGAGTTCACAATAAATCATCTTGATCTAGGATATGACCTACTTATGAGCTAGGATATCACATAAAATAACGCTTGCTTCGGCGAGAATGGGAGATGTGGAGTGCGAGATCCTGCCTCCCATTTACCCTACATCCTGCCTAAACCACTGGTCTCCCAAACCATATTGCCCACAACGAACGGGATACGCCCTATGATCCAAAGTGTCCAAGCCCGGAACGTGTCAGAGTCAATCGGGAACCACCAAACCATTCTCTCTCGATACTTCATCCCCTCAAGTGCCATAATACGCTTCGTGAGCTTGATTACTTCAAGCGCACGCGCACGTCGCGCTGCAGCGAACTCTTCGAGAATCGCGTCCGCCTCCGAGAGCGGTTTAGTCTGAGTAGCGTGGATATGCTTCGTCAGCGCTTCCTCGAGGAAAATGCCATCGCGCAAGCCAAGATTCATCCCTTGCCCACCAGCAGGGGAACGGATGTGGGCGGCATCACCGACGAGAAGGACGGCGCCACCGTCTCCCAAATTCCCGGAACCAAGACGGACGAAAGCGGTGTCAGCGACGGATGCGCGGTGACGGAAACGTGAAGACCAAACGACTTATTTGATCTGTGTCGGTTTCGACCTGGGGTTCACTGTGGGGTCGGATGAAAAGGCGGTACGGTCCAAATCGGTCGACAAGGTTCTGGATGTATTCCTTGGAAGGCGAACGGGGGATTTCGCCTTCTGCCAAAGGTACGCCGCACCCAACGCGGTATGCTCTCTCAGAAATGGGAATTTGGTGATCACTGTCAATAGACTTGTTGAAGGAGGACGGCAGGGGGAAACAGATAAAAAGTGCCATTCGGAGACATTGTGACCTTCGGTGCGGTGTCCTCTGCGTCAGCGTTGTCGAATGTAACATCGGCAACAAGCATTTGAGCAAGAGTATTCTCTTCTTCTCCCTTGAAGAACGTTGGATCAGAGAAGCCTATGCCAGACATTGTGCGGATCTACATATAATAAGGAAATTTCGTCCCGTGACTTCGGAAGAGAAAGGAACTTACTGCAGACCGCACGCCATCGGCACCGATGACATACTTGGCCGTGATGACATTGCCATCTTCGAAGGTGACGTTGCTGTACTGTGGATTCTCCGCATTGCGCGCCAGCCTGATAACTGTCAGAGGTCGATGGATGATGACACCAGAACTAGCCAGCCTCTTCTCGAGTGTACGCTCGGTAACGTTCTGAGTGATGGTAAGATAGTATGGGTGTCGAGTGTACGGCCTGAGACTGTCTGTATAAAGACCACAAAGCTTTGTAGAACAGTTTCAGTATCGAACGAAGTTGATTTGAGGCCCTGCGACACAATGTCATCCCCACAACCTATTGTGTCAAGTGCCTGTTCAAGGCTTAGACACGGAAAAAAGCACGATCAGGAACAAAACATACCTCGAGAGATGCAGGATGACATAACATGGATCGAGAAAGGTTTCTTCCTTGAGGTAGTGCATCGACGATAACAAAATTATGAAGGCCATGGTGAAGAAGCGAGAGGGCCGTGGCAAGTCCGGTTGCACCAGCACCGTAGTATTGTCGGATAAAGACTTGTGAAGATGCAGGCTCCTGTAGAATTGAACGGAAGAAATGATGAAGTCAAAGTACGGTGTTGAAGAACATATTCTTGCAATATTCCTGGGTCTTTTGTATCCTCGGGTATCACAGGCGGTACAGCGGCCTTCAAGTTGGTGTGAATCATACTGTGTGTGGGGCCAGGCTACATCGCATTTCATCAGCAAGAATGTGTATTATCACATAACGTTACTGCTTGATGCCGAGTTTCCATTATCTGTGATTTATGATCGAAAGTGCGGCGAAAGGGAGGACAAAACGGCAGCATTCCCATTTTGTTGACAGTCATCGTCAGTGTAGGATGCACGGGGCGTGGACCGCTGATAGTGGACAGTTGGAGTCGGAAATGCGGAGGGGAGTAGCACTACGTCACAAGCAGGAAAGAGGAATTGGAACGATGTACCGGCGGCGGTGAGGTCGGTCCAACTCGGCTAGTAACAAACGCAGCGTACAGCCACGAACGTTGTCAATTAATATTCTGTTTGGGAGAGACAGCTGGTGGGAGACAGTCTTGGTCACAAAGAAACATGGAACTTCAGGCTACGTTACCGAGCTCGATTTGAGAAAGCAGCTTGGTAAGAGATGACGTTGACAAGTCATGAGAAGCGTACCACGGCGGCCACTGCCGGCCACTGAGGAAGCGAGAACCCTTGCTGAATGAGGAAGGGGATTGATAATACACAGGGAACCAATGATTCATCATTGATATTACTCAAGTCATATTGCTATTCCCAGCAGTCCTGGACCCTGTAGCGCTTTTTTCGTAGAAACAGAAGTAAGTGCACAATTCGGGACCATCATACAATGAACGTCTATCAAAATTCAGTATGAGTTTTAGAGACACGATGTGCTGGGACTTACAAGTTACGAGCCCCATTGCTCTGTTCTGCCGCATCACCTTACAAGATTGCATTATCGCTTGATGCCCCACAATGACCGATAATGGGGTGCAGTAGTTCGTCGAAAATTCAAGGCAAATATTTACCAATCATCCAACATCCTACCCAACCCACTGATGTCCCATGCCATCTGTCTCTGAACGGACGCCATGTATCCGACAACCCAAAACACCTGCCTCCGAAATATCTCAGAGTCAATTGGGGACCACCAAATCATTCTCCCTCGTTACTTCATACCTTCAAGCGCTATAATGCGCTTTGAGAGTTTGATCACTTCGAGTGCACGTGCACGTCGCCCCAGCAAACTTGCGAAGCAACGTAGTGGCAGTAACATGAATATGCATCGCCAGTGCTTCCCAGAGAGAGATGGGATCACCCAAGCTGTGGCGAATGCCTTGTCCACCGAGGCAAATGGATATGGGCAGCGTTACCAACAAGGAGAACGGTGTTGGTAACCGTCTGATGGCTCTCCGGTACCAAGGCGGACGAAAGTGGTGTCCACGATGGATGCGCAGTTACGGAAGCGTGAAAACGAAACAAATATGCGTCAAAGTGGGATTTGCGGAGGGGTCCGATGCAAGGCAATTTGGTCCAAATCGGTCGACAAGGTTCTGAATATATTCAGAGCGCGCACCATGACCCGCGCCATCGGATAAGTATCTATATTTCGAGAAAATTAACGGGGGGCTGTGCTGGGCAGTGCTAGGCGCGACCTCACCTTCGAACCTCGGAAATTGCCGGGGTTTCCTTCCAAAAATGGTAAACGAAGTGTCTGCGTCCGCACGCGAGTCGAGCGCACAAAGACAACGCGATCAAAAGGAACACAACATACCAGAGTTAGAATAATTTGAAGGTGCATTGGATATGAAGAGACGGTGGCCCGACGATCCGTGGTTGGCTGGGAGCCTGGGATTACCGGGCGCGACTTGAGTAAACAAAGAGAACATGAATCAAAGGAACGTACGAGAGTTGGGAAACGAGGCACAGTTGGATTAAGGTGCGTTGGATATGAATAAACGGTGGCCCGATGATTGTGGAGTCGGCTGGTACTTTACCCGATGGATTTGGAATGGATTCAAGTTGGCGGGATGGACTTCATCAGCAAAACAAGGGGAGGCTGGACAGTACTGGACAGTACTCCATAGCACTTATAGTACTCATAGTAGTCATAGCAAGGGTCCATGTAGACAGTGCTTTCATAGTGTCTCATAGTAGCCTCATAGTAGTCTCATAGTAGACCTCTAACCAGACCAATCCAGTTACCTTTCAGATAAATCATTTGCACACAATTAAGATTTGCAATAAAACAACATTTCATTATCAACTACTAAGCTCACTACTAAATGAATACTACTTGTAGACATACTTACATCACAGTGACAGAAGCTACAAAAAATGGTCAATAATGAATTATCATAATGTAACAATGTTGATAAACTCACTATCAAAAATAAAAGACAGCTAGAGGTCAGTAGCCTAAAATGAATGATAGTAAGTCAGTGATGGTAAAGAGTAAAAGAACAATCAACATACATAAGTGATGAGTGATGTGTGGTGAGTGGTGAGTGTGGTATGGTGAGTAGTGAGTAATGGGTGGTGGTGGATGTGGGGAAGAAAGAGAGGGTGGGAACAAATTCTTCGACCTGAGTTGTTTATATAGTATGAGAGGGTACAAATAAATACAAATAAATTTGTCAGCATGTCCGCTTTTTTCAACATCAAGTGTGGGAATTTGGGCTTATATAATAGTCTCCACTTCAAAACTCTTAAGTCTTTCAAAATTTCAAAGTTTTTTGCAATACTTTTTTGCAACACTTTTCACTTTTGTGTCAACTTTTTTTTGTCACTTTTATTTTTTTTTCAAAAACTCTAAGTCTTTCAAACTTTTTCAGCTTTGGCAACACTTTTTTTTGCTATACTTTTGACACTTGGACAACATTGTTGGTGGACTTTTTTGTAAACTTTTTTTTGTCAACTTTTTCAAATCAAGTATGGGAATCTCCTTCACTTTGTTGAACTTTGACTAAATTTTTGTGACTACACTTTTTTACTACACTTTTTACTATACTTTTTTACTACACTTTTTACTACACTTTTTACTACACTTTTTTGAACACTTTTTCGGTACACTTTTTTTTTTACTACACTGTTTGTCCTACACTTTTTACTACACTTTTGTGTACACTTTTTTCACTACACTTTTTTTACTACACTTTTCACTACACTTTTTTGGTACACTTTTTCACTACACTTTTTTCACTACACTTTTCACTACACTTTTTTGGTACACTTTGGTACACTTTTTAATCCTAACCAGACACTGACCAAGCTTGTCCAGGCACACTAACCAAAACTAACAAAGCAGCTGGTTAGTGAGCGTCTGGTTAGTGTGCTTGGTAAGCTTGGTTAGTGTCTGGTTAGTGAGTGTCTGGTTAGTAAGCATCTGGTTAGTGTGCTTGGTAATGCTTGGTTAGCATCTGGTTAGTAAGCGTCTGGTTGGTGTGCTTGGTGGTGCTTGGTGAGCATCTGGTTAGTGTGCTTGGTGGTGCTGGTAAGCGTCTGGTTCGTGTGCTTGGTCAACTGCTTGGTTAGTGACTATGAACACTATGAACACTATGGCACTATGTGAACTATGAGTAGCTATGAATATACTATGATACTATGGCAACTATGTCAACTATGTCGAACTATGAGTCAACTATGAAGTACTATGCAACTATGAGAACTATGGCAAAATCCTTGTTTTGCTGATGTTCCGTTCTTTGTCCAAGAAGTAGTTAGTCAACTTCAAGTCATGTCTACAAAGTGGATAACTCGGACTTACGGACAGACTGAACCATCTTAACATATGCAATGCAAGTAGGTATGTCGATGGGAGCACTATCTCCAACACTGTCAGGGTCTTCGGTAGCTTCTGAGTTATTCTGTCCTGTTGCGGCATCATCAGCATCGGTGTCATGGTCGTCTCTTGATTCGTGTTTGGTTCGTTGGCTTGTACTACTAGATTGTAAGTTTTAGCAGCAAAAGAGAGTAATCGAATAATACGAACCTAATGTTCACATCACAAATGATATGCACGAACCTTCGAGCATCTTTCGTGTCTGAAAGTCAGTGTGACATCGAGCAAGCTTATCTATCCGCTGGTTGGTTAGTAACATTTGCCCGAGTGCATTGTGCCAATTGGAACGGCGGTAGGGTTCTTTCACGGCCTTGATGTGCTTGGATTCGGTAATCGATGAGCATAAGCCATTCGGAGCACCAAAAAGATGTATCATGTCGGGGTAATGCTTCATCGAGTGTTGTCTAGGCAGTGAGAAGGTGTTCACGACATCACTGAAAACATTCCAGTATTCATGAAATCGCTCGAGCGATTCTTGAATCATGGTGAGTGTAGTGTCCGTTATGACATCATGTCTGACGAGATAGCAAAACTCGAGACAGGCACGGAATGTCTGAATCACGTCCTGGGGGAGATAACCTTCGATAGCAGGTAGATAAACTTGTGAATTCAAAATCATACGGTACATCATGTAGCATTGCTTGCCATACTTACTTTCATCAGGGCTTTGGAGTCGTTGCCTGTCCACTGCTTGAAGTGACAGCCCTGTGGAAAACACCGCAGTCCAGAAAAGGTGGTAATGGCAGCAATCCTGAGGATACATCAGTCGGTAGGCACAAAGTAGTTGTAGTTACATGCCTTCGGTCGATATCGTCAAGGATCGCATCAGCTTCTGCGCCATGGGTGAATTAAATGTAGGCTTCGACCCAGTCAACGAGGTGATCTTTGAACGCTCCTTTAATAATCTGGTGAAGGAGGTCTGGTGAGATCAATTCATAAATGTTGGTGTGGAGAAAGTCGTTCGTGAACAGCTACATAAAACATCCAATAACAATCAATACGTAGCTAGGAATCCTTACCACCAGTTGACCAACTGTGCCATATTCATCCCATAGCTGTGCCAATGAAAACACACCCGCCTGAACTAATGTTTCTGTGTGATCACAGTGCCGGTAAAGTGCTTCCGTATCGAGCTCTTTCCTCGATGACATGCATCTATTTACCTGTTAGTAGAATCACGAAACTTGAATACATTTAATGCAAACTCACTTTGGGCACCAACCACGAATGATGCAGGTTAATAAGACCTGTTCTTCGTAGTCAGCTATGTAGGGCCCCAAACCATATATAACTCTTCTGAAATGACCATCCCCAAAGCGCAAGACCTCGGGGGTAGTCATTCCTGGCTTCAGTGACTGCAGAATCGCCGCCAACGAGGAGTGATAGAGTTGGCGACGAAACATTCAGAATTCGCTTGTCTTCGCCTGTGTTTTTGTTGCTGGAAATTGGCTATAAACGAGAACCTAGGTATAAAAATATATGTACTTACTCTTTGGCATGGCCAAAAAGCCTATTAGTACCAGCGCGTTCTTGTGTGCATGACAGAGCCTGTTGGAAACGTTACCGATTGACATGTAAAGCGGGTAAAAATTGTTCTGTCTGGTAGTGACAGAGACTGTTGTCTTGTCGCTCCCGAGGATAATGGGCATGAATATGGAGCCATGGGTGTGAGCGTCTCGTGAGATAATGTCTTGCACGTAGTACTTGAGATACAATGAGCTTTTCGAATAGAAACAATAACACATACCGCTTGATTCCATGCCTAGTCTCCTGACATGAAATCGCACCGACACCACTCATTGGTGTCTGTAACATACTCACGATATGGACTGTAGTCGAGTTCAGCAGCAAAGTCAGGATTTGCAACTAAGCTGTGCACGACTTCATGCGGGTCGCGATAATAGATTTCATACGGGTCATCCATCCATGGAGGTACATCAGAAGGGGGGCGGGCACCAGTATACCTGACTGTAAAATTCCTCCACTTGATGTCGCCTAATTTGATGTTGTCGATAGTTTTGTACATATCATTGTGGCTATTGTACAAGGGATTCACGCCAGAGCAAAGCAAAGACGCCACCCATATGTCCAGGATTGAGTCTATTTGAGCAGCTGGCATTTGTGAGCGCGAATACAGAAAGTCGGTGAGTTCAAACTCGAGCCGACTGTGAAAAGGATCCCAGTTATCTTTTGATTTCGGGGGAGCCTTGGACGGCAGGGTACCAGGAGGAAGGAAATTGCCTTCCTCATCGCAGGGATGCCCTATGTTATGTCTGATGAGACAAATATGACCAGGACTGCATAACCGACGTACCATTGAGAAGCGGGTGGTAGTTTCAAAACAGTCGGTCGTTTTGACCGACAAAAACATTGTGTTCGTCTTGCACCGGTGAGGAAGAGCGCACAGCAGAGGAATTGGGCTGAGGCAAAGGAGGGTCAGAGTTCCCAAAGTCTTGATCCAGCGCCGGCTCATATGGACTTGGGGAGCGAGGGAGGACCGGATGGATGGTGTTGGTATGCTGCGTTAAGCCGGACTTGTTTTTGAACCACTGTGGGCACTTCAAACATGCATAGTGTGCGTGGTTCATCTGAGGGGAAGTTAGAGGCATAGGTGAAGCAGAGTAATATTTAGCTTGAATACAGCAGAGTGTACAATGTCCCAAACAAACCCTCGGCAACACTTTAACCTTTCTTGCGCCACTTGCAATTTTTCACCTCAACTACTCAGATGTCCACAACAACCCCTGTACCGACCTCCACACGGAGGACATGTCCATCAAATGTCAACAAGCACCTGGGCTTACCGGATGCACCAAAGAAGAAACGCACCCCGACTGAGAAACGAGTTGATGACCAACGGCTTGTAGACGCCCATGCTGCAAAAGATGCAGCCATGGAGCAGGCCATTGAACAGGTTGGGGACATGGAGAATAGTATGGTGACTGACCAAGCTGCAGCCATCGCACTTGCAAAGCCTGTGTGTCCAAAGCCAAGGCAATACTGAGGCAAAGGTAACAAAGGTGAGTACAATGAGTCACTTTACGAGTTACACACATACCAAGTCCTCGCGTACCAGGTGCTATGGCTCAGGACGTCGCCGAGGAAGCTGAAGACTCCATGGATGTTGATGAAGGTGTCACGGTCAACACTACTACTGCCCATTGTCCGGTTAAGCCAAGCCTAATCAGTCAGTGTTTACGTGAATGTGTTGATAGAGTTTGTGAGCTGAAGGGGAGGACATCTGAGTCTTCTTCTCGGAGTAATCAAAACGACAGCGCAGCACGTGCATCTGAGAAAATGAGTACTAACGAGTCCGAGGTACAAGAAATGTCTGTTCTTACCTCCCTGTTCGTTTCATTACCATGCTGCTACTGACTGAAGCTACACTATTTTTTTGCAATCTCCTGGTGTTGCACACCTTGGACAACAATAGCCGGAATCTGGATGGCAAGGTTCAAAATTGGATTGCGTCAGTTCCACTTGACGGCCGGAGAAAGCGAACGCACTCACGAGGACCGAGTGTGGTTGGCTCGCAAACGAGCCTGGGTTCCCGCGCTCTCCCTCCACCATCAAGCGTATCTGCTGGCACAACCGCTATCAACTCCGAGTCCAACTTGAAGGGCCTATCTATCGCCAGCTCGAAACTCAACCAAGTGGCGCAACAACGCCGCCGCTCGATTGACGATGGACTGGTCGGCGGATTTGGCGATGACCAAGACGATTCTGACGAGCGGGCAGCTCTGAACGTTATTGCGGCAAGAACAGGGGGAGGACGCACAGTCTGTTTTTTCGTTTTTCGTTCTTTTTTTCTTTTCATTCACACAACAAAAATTACCTTCATAGCATGTGCTGTCCATCTCAAAGGACACACCCCTGGAAGATGATGAACCGATCGTGCGGCCCCCCAAAAGGACGTTTCTCGAGCATCAAGACAACTTGTCTCCCGAGATAGCCACCAAAGCAAACCTTGTTGATGAAGAAGCGAGCGATGAGTCTGGTGTTGAATGGGTCACTGGGCTCCAGCTCATAGAAGAGATGCGTGGCCCAAATTGGATTCCAGAGAGTCAGGACCCTAGGTTTGGCCCCGCGGGTTATAGTTCGGACATCGAGAGAAAAGTCAAGGCAACACGTCAAGAAATTCGTCGACAGGAAGCACAACTTAAGTCCCGCGCAACCACCGAGGTAAGCAGCCTCGTGTTTTCGGATGAGTCTCTATTATGGTGTTGACAATGTTACGTGTACCCCTAAATAGACAAATGTAACGGTTGCGGTTGATGGTGGCGCGCCTTCTTCAACCAAAAAGGCCAAGACGGAAGCAAGTCTGAGTGCTCGTACGCAGATGACCGCAACAAGAAACGCCATGTCCACGGATGACACAAGTGGGGAATTCTCTGCCGCTTGGTTCAAGCAGGAAGAGTGGAGATGTCATGTCGTTCCGACGTTGTGCCTCTGGGCTGCCGCACAGTCTGATGTCTGGGGCATAACAAAGGAGAAGATCATCGGTGCCTTGAGGCTCATCCTCCCAGTCGTGTTCCCGCATTTGCCCCAGCTTCCGGCTCAACTTACTCTGCGGCACAAGGTCGTCGCGACAGTAATGTGGCATTTTGACAATCGTTAACAGCTACTAACAACTGTATAGGGATACCAACGACTGTGTGACTGGCGTCACAGCATCGGGTCCGCTGCGCTTATACTCTGTGCAAGCTTCTTTTCAGGTACCAAGGAAATCAAGATAGCCAAGGAAGCGACTCTGTTACTGAACAAACACACCTACCTCTATGAGAATCTAGAGAGCAGTGACCACGCCAAAGCTTTTCGCTCGGAATTCATAATGACACTTCTTGCAGAATCGTATGTTCCATCCGTCAAGGGTTGCCTCGACATTCCAGGCTTCAACATCGACGACAATAGCATATCCGGTGTTTTAGGTCTCTGTGGAGCTGTGGTGAGTTTGACGTGTCATCTGCCACCTTTGATGACAGCTGAATGGCAGGTCGACTCGGAATAGATCCAACGTGGTCTTGTTTTACTCAGTAGTGGCGAGTGTCAGATTGTTGACAACAAGGGGAAGATCGAAGTCAAGCTCCCGCAGACCCTCAACAAATCATCGGGGAAACTCAGCTCGGCGTCGCATCAATTTTCAGACCAGAACAGGGGGAGTGTCACCAGAAAGACTACCTGTGCTGCAATGCGTCGTGAAGACGGTGATCTCGAGTCTGTTATGAAGAAAGCCCGAGCTCTAGCACTTCGATTGAACCCATCCCGAGTCAACAGCACACTTGATGGCGATGAATCGGACGGGGAATACGCGCTCATTTGTAGGCCCTTTTGTCATCCATCAGCCATAACTAATGTGTGTTCTTGTAGAAATCTGGTTCATTTCTGCTGACTCAAGTCCGTCTCACTCTGTTGGTCCTGGTATTGTTGTCTCATCAAGGTCGTATTTTCCAATCCTCAAAATTTGTCTCTGCTTTCCAGACTAATTACTGTTACGTTGAATTGCTTCTCCTTTCCCCCTTCTTTTTCATGGCGGTTATTGATTTTTCTGTACTGCTTATGGTCTCCTTTCCCCCCTTTTTCGGTTGCTGGTGATTGCTTTTTTTTGCACTGTTACAGCACTTATTTTGTCCTGGGCATATCTTTGTCTCCCTTACTGCCAGCTTTTGAAGCTACTTTTTTTCGCTTACTCGAGCAGCTGCTTGATTACTTTTTAGCTTTTATTACACTTATTTTTGACCAAATATCAATTTTGTGTTGACTTTTGCAAGTGTGAAAAGTGCGACTTAAGTAACTTTAAGTGGACCATAAGTAATGAGATCTACTTAGGTCACTTGTAGACTACTTCGAAAACTGTCCGCACCAAGTGCGAGATAAGTTGCTGTAAGTATGAGCAAGAGATGTGTGAATTTCCTGATGTACCCAATCAATCAAGGGATTATGTTTGCGTAGCCAAGTGTACCCCAGGATCATTTGATTTCATCCCAGGTTGGTCACATCATGATTTTCTCGCAATGTCCTTGAAAGTCTATGATCAGGTCGGTAGTGTAGGCAATGCCTCCTGCTGAGTTGATTGTGCCATCTACATTGTAAACCGGTACAACGAGTTCAAGGGGTTTTAGAGGTATGCATTGGGACTTGGCCCAGTCGGTATCTATGAAGATTCCATTTGCTCCACTGTCTAGGAGCGCGGCTACTTCGATTTTTTTTGGTTTTTGTAATTATGTCTATTTTTAGGACTAGTTCCCTAAGTGGATGCATTGTGCAGCCTTTCTGCTCAGTCGGGATCTGAAGGGAGAAACTATTTTTATTTTCTTTGTAAGCCAAATTAAGCCTCCCTTCCCGGGGAGCACGCTCTTTCGAGATCATGGCTTCAGTTATGTCATCTGGTAGGATACTACCTCGAGATGATAGAGAGTCAAGAGAAACATCACTATCTAATATGCTAAAATGATTAAAAGAAAACAGAGATGAAGAGCGAGATTGAGAAGGTGAAACAGAATTTGTACTAGCACTATCTAGGCGTTGAATATGGTAGTCTGAAGGTAAACTATTTTTATGTTTTTTATGAGGGGGAGAGGTTGTACCCAATATGATCTCCCTTACTCTTTTCCCTGAGTCACATCGAGATCTCTGAAATAGGCTTGTGCAGCCTCTAAGTCCATGCCTTGTATCACTTTAACCCAGTTGGGCGATTGTGGGGTTTGTTGGTTTGGTGAAGCAGTTCCTTCTGTGGCCCATACGTTTTTAGCTTTATACTTGAGACATTCCTTCCTATGTCCTCCATGAGAGAATCCACAATCTTTGCAACGAGTGGAGGTTTTTTTGCATTCTTTTGCTCGATGTCCTTCACCTCCACAGTTGTAATATCCCAGAGACATCTTTCGCACATCGGTAGCTGTTATGGCTGCATCAATATCCATGGCATTAGGATCTCTTCGAGAAAAGGAGATAGAGCGAGTTTCGAATGCTTTGATGGTGTTAGCGTATTTCTGGATTGTGGCGATGAATTTGTAGATTTCGGTGGGTCATTCTCCTTGTAGGAACATATGTTTGATGATATCCTGTCGACTATTTCTTTCGAGGAGAGCGATTCCCATCATTGGGTTACACTTGGCCTGATTGCAAAGAGCTATCCAAGTGGTGAGGAAGACCTGGGTTTGCTCCTTTGATCCTTGCATTTTGTCCATGAGTTTTCGGAGGGTGATGTCCCTTTCATCATTACCAATACGAAAACGCCTGTCAAGGAGGGCTTCTAGTTGGGCGGGGGAAGGCCATTCATGATCTTCCCAAGCTCGTCGCTTTTTTAGTTCATTCCTGTTGAATGCCTAGCGTAATCTAACGCACGATAGCGCTTAGACGCTCCAGCCCGATGTATATCCACACCCCTGGTAGTGAACATAACTTTATATTATGTAATACATAGTTGTAGCTCCGCTTCAAACTCCGCTCCTGTGTACATATAGGCAGCCCTCATGGCGCCACTAATATAATGCTTTTCCTTCCCACTTTCGTGTGACCACCAAGCAACAACCAGGCAAGCAGTAGTGTTCCACTCTACCATTTACATGCCTGCTTGTCAAGTTATGAGCCCCGGTTTGTGACACTGTGGCAGCGCCCCCGTGGCTGCACCCATTGACACTCAGCCTTACCTGGCTGGCGCCCTCACAGGCTGCCTCTGGTGCAATCGAGTGCGCAATCACGCGCTGCCTGAAAGCACCACCAAGAATGACATCTGGCACCTTTAGGCTGCCTTCAGCGCCTCATGGGGCTGCTATGTCACTCCATAGAACACATCACTGATGATGTTCTAACCAGAAACCTTTCAGATATCCTATCCTCTTAACAAAGATGACCTCGAAGCTCACTGACATGATCCCTGTCCTTACCGGCGCCAACTACTTGGACTGGGCCCCTCCAATGGAGGACTTCCTCATGGCCCAGGGCCTCTCTGGTGCCCTATATGATGCAGAACCCAAGCCTGCCAACGTCCAGAATCCCACCGCAGAGGAAAAGAAGGACCTCCACAACTGGATGAAGGACGACCAAGAGGCTCTTGGTTACATTTGTCTCTGTATCTCCCCCGCCCTTCATGTAAAGAACGCAAAGCACGTCACTGCCGATGCCCTCTGGGAATCCCTCAAGGCTGAGTATGGCGCCCTGGGCATCTCCGCCTCCTACACGGAGTTCAAGGCTCTCCTTGACCTCCGCATTCCCGGTGATTCTCACTCCGGCCCTGCCATCTCCAGGATGCAGATGCATCTCACACGCCTTGACACCCAGAGCTATAAAATCGCTGACAACATACAGATGATGTTGGTCCTAGCCAAACTCCCAAAAATGAACGCCATTGCCCAGCAGCTCTCCCTCCGACCTCGCTACAGTCATGATAGATGCTGTTGCATGCAGCTGCACTGTTACAATCACTGTTGACTTTGAAGGACTTAGAGGAGTGGATGTAACTTTTTCTTTCAATGTTCTACCTTTCTCGATCTACCTTGTAAACAATACTTACTTACTTCTCAACCGAGCCATCAATTAGTCTCTCTCTTGGACTTATCTCTTATCTCTTATCTTCTTATCGTGCATGGTCTTATCTTCCTTTCTCTTTATCTTGACTTCTCGATATGGTCTTCTCTCTTTCACTGCTACTGACACCGCTTGGTCTGTGCATTCCGCACTTCCTATAAATACCCCAGTAGCACAATGGTGTTTCTTAGCTAGTTTTGCGCAATACAGTGTTATCTAACTCTTCCTCCACTTGACCGTTTGCAAGTGAGACCTTCCCCTTTGTCCTTTTACTAGATTTGATTGGTCTCTTCATGAGTACCTCGTCTTAGTATTAAGGTAGTTGTTATTGCTTTGCGTAACAAAAGAACTAGCTACTTTCTAGCCTCCTGCTCCTTAGCAGACAGCCACCATTTCGTTCCAACGTCACCGCTCCTCTTTCAAACAAGTTAACCAAGGGGAATGGCCCCCCATTTGCCTAAGGATGGTACACTAAAATTAGTGACACTGCCATTGCTGCCCAAGACAAAACATTTGATAAACTCAAGACCGACTTCCGCTCCACCTTCTTCCCCTTTAACGTTGCCATCGAAGCACGATGAAAGCTCCGCACCCTTCGCCAAGATCACAGAGACAAAGAAGGGGGATTCCAGAAGTTTGTTTCCGAATTCCATCTCCACTCTTCCCGAGCTGGGATCACTGATCAGGACTCGCTCCTTGAAACCCTTGCCATGGGCATGAATAAAAACATTGTCGAAAAGATCCTTGGTCAACAAACCCAACCAACCACTGCCGAAGAATAGATTACCCAAGCCACTAAATATCACGCCCAACTCCACCAAATTGCTGACGTACTTGCCGGAAGAGGAGGAGGTTTCTCTCGCCCTGCTACCAACCCAAACACCATGGATATCAGCACCACTCGCCTCTCTCCAGTAGAAAGAGCTCATCACCTAAAGGAAGGACAATGCTTCATTTGCCACAAAAAGGAATGCCGCGCCTCGAATCACTATGGAGAAAAGAAAAACACCTCTCCCTTCTTCTCTCGTCCCAATAACCGTCCTCCCCCATCCCGATCTGACCTCGGAAAATACGTCAATGAAATTGTCACCGATCGAAACATCTCTAAAGAAGAAATCTTGAAGGTGCTTTGCACCATGTATGAAGAAGAAACTCCTCCTGTTGAAGAAAGTACTGAAACTGTTGCCGCTGTTCCTGAAGTCAAAGAAGAAGAAGTCACCTCCAATGAAGAGGATTTTTGAAAAGAAGGATTAGTTTGACGTCTAGTTCTCCTCATTGTCTCGCTCCTGTATTTTGTACAACACCCCATGCCAAGTCAATTTGAATCCCCATCTCATTGTCCAAATCCAAGAGCTTTGAAATCGTCAAAGTAACTGCCCTCATTGACAGTGGAGCCACCGGAAACTTCATTGACGCCTCTTTAATCTCCATCCCTGATGTCCCCACTCTCGATCTCACCGATGAACAACGATATCTTGTCCGATACTTAGGAAAAGACCCTTCTCCTTCCCACTACACTCTTCGTTCTGATGTTCCATTTGGTCTCCCTGTACGAAAAACCACCATTTCCACCGAACTTGCCATCGCCACTGAGAAACCCAAGCAAGAACTTCCCTCCCAAATCGTGGATTTCGTCGATGTCTTCACTAAACCACCAATCAACGAATTACCCCCATCTCGCATCCTCGACCATACTATCGAACTTAAAGAATCTTTCACCCCCTAAGTCGCCAAAACATATTCTCTGAACCCCAAAGAAAGAGAAGCCTGTTCCTCCTTTATCAAATAAAACCTTGAAAATGGCTGTATTTCCCCTTCTCAATCTCCTCAAGCTTCCCCTTTTTCTTCGTTCCCAAGAAAGATGGCTCTCTTCGTCCCTGTCAGGACTATCAATATCTCAGAACATACCATTAAAAATGCCTATCCTCTTCCTTGCATCACTGACCTGGTCGATCGCCTCAAAACCTCCACCATCTTTACCAAATTAGATATCCGTTGGAGATACAACAATGTCTTCATTCGCCCTGAAGACCGCTGGAAAGCCGCCTTTATCACTCCAGATGGTCTATTTGAGCCCAATGTGATATTCTTTGGTTTCTGTAATGCCCCTTCCACTTTCCAAGCCTTGATGCAACATATCTTTGGAGATTACATCACTGAAGGATGGCTCGTCATTTATATGGACGACTTCCTCATTCACTGTGGTGATGATCTTGACCTCCATTGGTCCCTTGTCCGAATGGTCCTTGCCCGCCTTCGAGAACACAAACTATATCTCAAACCTGAAAAATGCACCTTCGCTGCTCGCGAAGTCAATTTCCTTGGCCTTGTCATCTCTGGCAGCTCCCTTAAGATGGACCCTACTAAACTCTCCACCATCAAGACCTGGTCTCCCCCCTGCTCCCTCCGCACTGTCCGTTCCTTTATTGGCTTCTGCAACTTCTACCGCAAATTCATTCCCAACTTCTCCGCTATCGCTTGACCCCTCATCGACCTCACCAAAAAGGATATTCCTTGGTTGTGGTCCCCTGCCTGCGCCGCCGCCTTCTCCTCCCTTCAAGCTGCTTTCCTTGTTAAACCTGTTCTTGCCATGCCCGATGTCACTTGTCCCTTTACTGTTATGACAGATGTGTCCCTTACTGCCTTGGGTGCCGTCCTCATGCAAACTGATCCAAACGGCGACCTCCATCCTTGTGCCTATCTGTCCCACACCTTTTCCGCCCCTGAGCAAAATTATGACATCTATGATCGCGAACTTCTCGCTGTCATCCACGCTCTCGAAGAATGGCGCCGCCACTACCTCCAAGGCACTGGCCTCCCTGTCACCATTCTTACCGATCACAAAAACCTCACTTACTTTCATCAACCCTGCAAGCTCTCTCATCGCCATGCTCGCTGGCAATTCTTTCTCTAGGATTTTGACCTTATCTGTTCCTATCTTCCCGCCGCTTCCATCGCCCCTGCCAATGCTCTCTCTCGCTGAGATGATGTTGATGTCTCCCTTGATAATCATGATGTAGTCCTTCTTTCTGATTCCCTTTTCGTCGATTCCCTTGATCTTGCTCTCATCGATAAAATTGCTTCTCTCACCGCTTCTGATCCTTTTGCCTCCACTGCCCTCGCTGCCCTTAACAAAGGCACCTCTCTTCTTCCTCGTGCTTCCCTTTCTGATTGGTCCTTTTCTAATTCAAAGTTGTATTTTCATAATCGTCTCTTTATCCCTCCTTCCCTTCATCTGGATCTTGTTCGCTCTCTTCATGAGTTCCCTGCTGGTGGTCATGGTGGTATTCTTCGCACCCAAAATCTTCTTGCTCGCGATTATTGGTGGCCCGGTCTCTCCACCTTCATTCGCTGCTTCGTTCTTGGCTGTGCCATTTGCCAGTCTCACAAGGTCAATACCCACCCGTCCGCCCCTCCTCTTTCTCCTCTCTCCTCAACCTCGACTTGCCCTTTCCAACAGATCTCCATGAATCTCATCACCAACTTTCTTTCTCTCTCACAGTCCTTTGATTCTGTTTTAGTCGTGGTCGACCATGGCCTTACAAAGGAGGTAATTCTGCTTCCTTGCAACAAAACCATCACTGCCGCTGACATTGCCCAACTCTTTTTTATCCACATTTTCCCTCAATATGGACTTCATGATCGCTGCATCTCTGATAGAGGTCCCTAATTTGCCTCCGCCTTCGCTCGAGAACTGGCTCGTCTCCTACAATATGATCTTGCCCTCTCTTCTGCCTATGACCCCCAAACCAACGGAGAAACTGAGCGAGTCAACCAGGAACTCGAAACCTATCTCCGGATCTTCTGTGAAGGACGCACCGATCAATGGTCCAAACTACTCCCTATGGCTGAATTCTGTCATAACTCCTCCATCCATTCCATCACCAACAAAACCCCCTTTTCCCTCATCCTCGGATACGAATCCCACTCCTATCCTCCCATTGGAAAAACCTTCCTCCCAGAACTCGAAACACATTTATCTTTACTATCCGAAGCATGAAAAGAAGCCCTTGATGCACATGAACGTGCCCAACGCCTCATGAAGGAATGATTTCATTCCCGCTTCATCCCCTGGAAAGTCAGAGATAAGGTGTGGCTTGATAATAAGAATCTCCACCTTCGATATCCCTCTAGAAAACTCGCTCCCAAAAGAGAAGGACCATTCGAAATATCCCAAGTCTTATCTCCCCTCTCTTATTGGTTAACACTCCCTCCTACGTGGCACATCACAAACGTGTTCCATGCTTCCGACCCCTCAATAGATCCAATGAGCCCACTCCCGTCCCGCCGCCTCATAACCTCCCTATCTATATGCGGGACCTTCATGGCAATGATCCTCACACCGCGTCGACCCCGGATCCCCCTTGTCCATGCCGAAGGCGTGGACACGCAGCTCACCTCTGTTCCACTCTCCACATATGCACCCTCTGTCACACCCCCAGCCACTGCATCGCAGACTGCCCGGGCCTTTGGCGATGAACCAGTTAGCCCTGGGGATAGCGAGGTGGACAACACCATTGAACAAAATTCCGGAGGTCATTCGTCTTGAGATGTTGTTGGATGCAGGGCCTCCAACCTATTCGGGAGGTAATGTTACAATCGCTGTTGACTTTGAAGGACTTAGAGTAGTGGATGTAACTTTTTCTTTCAATGTTCTACCTTTCTCGATCTACCTTGTAAACAATACTCACTTCCTTCTCGACCGAGCCATCAATTAGTCTCTCTCTTGGACTTATCTCTTATCTCTTATCTTCTTATCGCGCATGGTCTTATCTTCCTTTCTCTTTATCTTGACTTCTCGATATGGTCTTCTCTCTTTCACTGCTACTGACACCGCTTGGTCTGTGCATTCCGCACTTCCTATAAATACCCCAGTAGCACAATGGTGTTCCTTAGCTAGTTTTGCGCAATACAGTGTTATCTAACTCTTCCTCCACTTGACCGTTTGCAAGTGAGACCTTCCCCTTTGTCCTTTTACTAGACTTGATTGGTCTCTTCGTGAGTACCTCGTCTTAGTATTAAGGTAGTTGTTATCGCTTTGCGTAACATGCACTCTCTCTTGAGAGCAGAGTGGCATCACCCCTCACGGCAGCAGACCTACAGTCCACCAAAAAGCTATCCGCCATGAAGCGCAAGCCCGACGACCCCTCCTTCTCCTCCCAGCAGCAGAAGCAGCAGCAACCCCGTGAGTCCCACAAGGACCAGCAGGGAAGCAGCACTCACCCCTCGTCAGACCAACAGTCCGACGAGAAGAGGAGGAGGCAACGAGGATCGAGAAGAGGTAGAGGAAAAGGCAAAGGAAGGGCACCTGACAATGCCCACCTTGCCGACGATGCCCGTTCCGATGCTGGCTCTGCCAGCACTCACTTCACCAACATCGCCCACCATGTCCACACCTCTGGCCCAGAGCCTGTCACCGATGTTCGCCGTCTCACCAACCTCCCCACCACATCTCGGTACGGCCCTCCATGCTTCGCTCAGACGAAGCAAGCTCTCTCTCTTGCTGACCGGCTCGGTGTCGAGTGTTCCCTCGAGAACGTTTGCACCCTCAAACCCTGCACTGAAGCAGCTGTGAATCTTTGCGCGCATACTCGGTCAGGTACCTTTGGTGGACCCTTCCTCGCTCCCTATCAGGAGTATTGTCCCCTCGTCAAAAGGGTTGCCTCCCCCGACCTCGAGCAGCCTAGAACGCTGCAACTACGAGTTAAGGACCTTGAGGCTCATCCAGTCCGGCCCTGCAAATGCAAGTGTGTCGGAGTGCTGGCTGCACCCCCTGTGCCGCCTCCCCCGTTGAGGAAGACTATGCTTCTGATGATGTGTCGCTCAGGTTCTCTGAACCCGACACGCCCTATGCGGAGACTCGGCTCCTTCCATTTGCCCCTGAGGCAGACAACAATGACATTGTGTCGCTAGGAGAAGATGAGGATGCTGCCTTCTATGGCAGCATCGTTGATGAATGTACGATTGATGAGGATGACATCCCTCGTTTCCCTGAGGACATGGATATGATCCACGACTCATTCGAAAGGTCAGTCCAATTGCGACTTCCAGTATCACTGTCCAGTCACTCACTACATGCCGCTTTCTATGCGCAGCCCAATGTAGTGTACAGCGACTGTAGTACTAGTAGTACCACACGGACTTTGAATACACGTGCCCCCTCCTCTTTGCATGCCCTATGCGCGAACTGTAGTGAGACATTAAATGGAAAACACGCTGATGAGGATGGTAAAAAATACTGGATCCTCGATTCAGGTGCTTCATTGCACTTCACCTGTAATAAGAGTGACTTCGCCACCTACACAGAGTTCGCCAATGAAAGCAAACACATCAAAATCGCCACTGCAACCAGCCACACCACCGTCACTGGCTGTGGAACTGTCATCCTTCGTGTTGACGATGGCTCCAGCCACAAGAATGTCATTACCCTTGATCGGGTATACTACCTGCCCAACCTTTCCCTGAGATTGTTCTCCCTTGGGATCTTCTTCAAAGATGGGTTCACAGTGAAAGGCGATGCAGAGTCGATTGACTTGTGCAAGAACGGCCGAATGATCTGGCACTTCACACAAGTAAATGGCAACAACATGTACTCAACCTATGTTGAGATACTCCATCACACGGCTGATTTATGTGCCCTAATGGTTAACTCCATCGACTGGACCACGATGCACCGACGTTTCGTGCATCCCTCCAAAGATGTACTTAAAGCTGCCAAAAACCATGTCGGCGGCTTCCCATCAACCCTCTCATCTGAGAAAACCAACTTCGTGTGCCAAATCGCGCTTTCCCATCTACTGGACATCGAGCCTCCACTCCGTTCAAATTAATTCACTTGGACTTGAAGTCCTTCCCCATCAAAAGCTATAATAAACATCGATACATAATCATCTTCCTAGACGACTATACCTCCTATGCATGGGTCGGTATGCTGCGCACTAAGAATGCTGCACTACAGACCTTCTGAGACTTTGTTTCCATGGTTAAAAACCAATATGGTGCAACCATTAAGAAATGGATGTCCGATGCAGGGGGTGAATACAAGTCGAAGGAATTTGACAGTTTCCTGTGGTCAAATGGGACCGAAATCCTCACATCTGTGCTGCATACGCCGCAGCAGAACGGTCGCGCAGAAAAGTTCATGTGCACCATATTAGACAAGGCTGAGGCCATGCAGCATGATGCCTGCTGCCCACCTTCTTACTGGGGATTTGCAATAAACCATGCGACCCACGTTTACAACAGAACCCCTCTTCGGAGGCATAAATGGGAAACCTCCTATGGAGTTCTATGGGGTTTACAACCTGACATCAGTCACCTGCATGTCTTCGGCTGCGGTGCCTATGTACATCTCCCAACTGCAAAGCGCGACAATAAACTCGCTGCTAAATCAGAACTGATGACTTACATCGGTATCTCCACTGATAATTTGAACAACTTCATGTTCATACGTGACTCAGGATCAGTATTCACCTCCCCCCATGCCATCTTTGAGGAAACTTTGTTCCCTCGCTGTGATAAACGTCCCACTCGATGTCGTCCCATATCAGATGAACACGACCACAGGTTCCCCACTGGCCACCCTCCAGCACCATTTACCCCTGATGACAACCACCACAATCCACCAGCCAATCTTGGCAGCAATGTCCCAGCAGATGAATTTCCCGATGTGGACAATTCGTTCCGCTCTGCCTGCTCCACCCCCTGGGCTCATACCCCCAAGCAACCTGCTCCGGTCACTCCTCCTTGTTGTGCCCCTCCGGAGCCGCCCACTGCCCCTCGCTGCTCTCAGCGCGATCGGCGCGCACGCGCCCATCCAGGCAATATATATGACGAATGCCAGCCTGTTGACTGGTACCATGACGTTGAAGCCGATGGCACCTGGGACTGCCTGTTATCTGGCGAATCCTTGGATTGCCGTGATCCCATCCCATCCTCGCCTAGTGGGGACCCTGAAACCCACCTGGCTCGCATATGCCGGGATGGGGGTGCTCCTTTGCTCAATTTCTTGTGTACAAAGGTGATCACTGATTCACCCACATCAGCAAACCGACCTTTTCACCTTATAGAGACTACAGAGTGCCCTCTGTTGCACAGACATGTGGCTGTGTCGACCTTTTTGGTATGTTGATTAGTAATTGATTAGTAATCATTGTACAGACTAGTGGCTGTGTATCACCTCATCTGTAACCAAGTCTAAGCATACTTATCAATGGGTTTCAACAGTATACAGAGAATACAGACTGTACAGGACTGTACAGAATGTGGCTGTGTCGAACTAACCAGAACTAACAAAGCAGAAATCCTAACCAGATACTAACATGGCTTTGCCAATATTCCTAACCCAGCCTAACATTGTGTTGTGTTCTAACCTAGACTAACCAATGTCTTTGCCGATATTCCTAACTCAGCCTAACATTGTGTTGCCTGCTAACCAGGTCTAACCACTAACGCTGATATTCCTAACCCAGACTAAGCAATGTGTCAAGAAATGTAGCAGAAAGACTTAGCAAAATCTGTGTTGTGTTGCTGACATAACTTGCCTGGTTTGTGTTGTGTATGCTTACAAATTGTAAAATTTCGAAGTCAGCAGCCACCAGG
>JBBPPX010000257.1:0-38515 GCA_038092235.1 Leccinum boreale | reverse complement strand
CAGCCTTGGAGAAGCCGGTCGACCCAGAGGTCAAGTACAGGATGGCTTCATCGTCGGGCTTGGGTTGGTGGACGACAGAGTCTGATCCCAAGGTTCCAGCCGTGGCTTTGAGCTCTGAGAACAAGCGGATGTCAAGACCAGCGATCGACTCCACCTGGTCAGCGCCGCTCTCGGTCATCAACCAGGTCGGCGAAGATAAAAGATTATTGATGTGAGCGACGTGACCCTCCTTGTGTGCTTGCTGAGCGCTCAGGGTGGGCTGTAAGCAAGGCACGTAGCCGGCGAGGAGACAGGCCCAAACAGCAGCCATGTTGTCCTCATGTTCAGTGAGGTAGACAACGATGACCGAACCAGCTGGCTTGCCCCATACACGGATAGCTTTCGCCAGGGTAAGAACATATTGGCTGAATTCACTGAACGTCTTTGTTTGGATGGAGGAGTCGTGAGCGGAGGAGGTGATGAAGCTGAGTTCGTGATCGGGATACTGAGAGACGGCCGAAGAAAAAACATCAACGAGAGTCTGTTGGACAGTGGGAGCAGCAGCAATGGAAGCCATTGATGAAATTAGAGGTATGCAAGGGTAGGATGCGCGAATAAGGGTGAGATGTGTGATTGAGCTGCGACGTCTACAAGAGTGATCTAGTAATTGTATATCGAGTCCTCTCAAACCGACCTCTTTTTATACGTTTCCGGAGGCACTGAGGCTGATTACTGTTGGAATGCTGGATCGTCACATTTGGCTGTGTGGACGACTGATAATTTTGATTCCGAGAGCGAGACGGGAAGGCTGAGCACTGAGCGCTGAGCGCTGAGCCACGACGGATCAATGAAATACTGATCTCCGTGTGGCACGTATCGAAGAGTAAGCAGCGGCGCCGGGGCAATGCTAGTCGCACTTACTAACACACCGCTTGAGGATTAGCCAATACTGATTTCAAGTAGACTGGTCTAACCTTTGATAGAAGACGAAGGTGATATCAGTCGGTCTGGGTGAACAAGTGAGCCAGCTCACGTAGGTGCTTGCGACGATCTAAGGTACTTCTTGAATGGTATCATGATGAACTGGACTCCGAGCACGCCGAGGTCTCAGGTCGTAAGACGCAAGATTTGCTGGCCCGAACTCCGGCCTTCTTTCTCCCACGATCATGGCCGCTCTGTCGGCTTATTTGGACCTGCGGTGACCGGTCGTCAAATCACCACCACACCACAGCCCTCATAAATAGACCAAGTTGGAAAACTCAATGCCGCGTTCCTTGGAGGGTGTGGGTGTGCAAGTGCAAGTGCAAGTGCAAACGAGTGTTACTGTCGTCCGTATGATGATTCCTGGGACACGCGACTTCAAATTCTTACTCCGGGACATTTGAGATATCCTCGACAACCCCGACAAGGATGCCCCATGCCCATCTGCTCACTGGCGTGGCTGGATCGGGCAAATCTGCGGTAGTAGCTCATTCGATTACCCGGCGGCTGTGTGACGGGCTACATCGAGATTCGACTAGGCTCGTCGTACTGCTTACTGACGTCGCGAGGCGGAACCCCCGAATCTATTCAGCACGATCGCGGCACGCGACCCAAGTACAAAAGAAGGGACGATCCTGGATCCAAATGAGGGGCTAATGATGCCATACTAGTACGTCGAATCAGATTGCGAATCACCATGGACGTGCCGGGTTACCGGTTACCAACTAGATCCTCAGCTTTCCTGTCGTTCCGACTCAGCCTGTTCACCTGCCTACGTGAATGCGGAAGTCTGCAGTGCGTTTGTTGAAGAACAGTTCGTAGTACTCACTCACTGGAACTGTACAGTCGAAAAACGTGTCAAAGAAAAACAACACCAAGGCTTGGCAAAGTTAACACCAGGCTATACAGCCTACAGGAGACCTTCCTCTCGCGCGACTCCGGTAAGTTCACGCAAAATTAGAACACGAAACCGAATGTCCATTTGAGTAACCGATGCCAAAGTGAACTACACCTCTTCTACAAAAAAAAAAAAAGAGTATATCAATGAAGCGAGACGACCCAGTGACTCCACCACACCCAACTATCCGAGCGTTCACTGATTGCCACCAGGGCTAGCGGGAGAGCTTTTCAGCCCTGAGGCTGAGAGTCGACCTTGCCATCCAAGCTCGAGTCACTGTTGCTCGATGCAGTGCTGCAGTGGATGCTCATCAATTGTCCGTCCTAGGAAAGTCGAGTTCAGCGATCATTCTCTCGGTGGGTAATTTTCAAAAGAAACGATAGGAAATGATACACACTTTACCGGTCAAGTCCTGCGTACAACAGAGAGCCGTCTCTGTGCAAACGGGAATACTGCTGTCGATGTCATAGCAGTCGATGCCGACCAGCGTATCGCTCTGATCGCTCTGAATGCCAGAGACGAGATCAGCACGCCCGATCTGCTTGAGTGCCTGCTGTACACCATCGTCGGTGTTCTACGTGAGCTCTCAGCTCCTGTACTTCACTTGAAATCGTATCCTGAACTTACCTGCAGTGTCTTGCTGCAGCATGTGGCATGATGCCCTGTGGGGCACTGCGAGGCAGCAGCAGAGACGAGGAGAACAAAGGGGAGAAGAGCAGCGACGCGAGTGAACATTATGGAGATGGATAGAAGAAGAGTAAGTGGATGTCTGACTAGATGCAGATGAGAGTTGTGTTGTGAATGATTGACCTGCAGTCCAAGCTCGCTTTCCGTGTCCTTTTATACCTGGAGAATCAGACCGTCGCCTCCAAATGTTTCAGGCTACCTTCCAGACGAATGACTGCGCCATAGCTAGAGGTATACTTGCACTGTGGAAACAGGAGTCAAATGGCGGTTGCTCAGTACCGAGTCTCCTGACCTTCGAGTTGCATACTGCCGCCAATCGGCAGAAACCTCCGGCTGACGACTCTCATCCAATCACAGCCCACGAATTCTGACCAGAAAGAAGATTAAGGAACTACTGAATAGTGAAACAGGCACAGTCCATCCTAAAGCCCGGTACCGGTCACCTTGAGACTCGGGATTTGAAACGGACTCGAAGTCGACGGCCCTGCCTGCGGATTTAAATGAGGTAACGGACATGGAGGTTCGGTGTGAGGCCAAGCCGTCCTTCGCTACCAATCTCACCACCGTGCAAGCGACTCTTTCCAGTTAATCGTAGCAGACTGGGCGAAATTATGTAATTATCAGTTGCCTCTTGTGCCCGTGTAAGGATGATCGATGAGGGGAATAGGATTTTACTTTGAAATCTGCAGAAAAGGACGTCTCAGAATACATAGTCGGCTGGGCCAGCATTGCTGCCAGTGATCTGCGGGCAGAGGGAATGAGCCTAATGCAGTCGAAAGATTGAATGGGCGACCCGGGCTGGGGTGCTACTCGTTACTGAATGTCCGTACCTATAATATTAGGGCAGATTTTGCCTCGGATTCAAGCTCGTGGAAATGTAAATGCACTAATGGGGACGAGGTAATCTTACTGATAACAGTCATCAATGATCGACTTCCTTCTTCGAGACTTGCAGCCTGCTTCGTCGAGTTGGCCTCCGCGCGCCTGAGGGAGTGACGAAGACAGTAAGTTTTGCAGAACACATCAACTCACGTAACTCTCATATTCTCGGACAACAACACGTCATACGGCCTTCCAGGCTCCAGCACAATTCACTCTGAGCGCGACACCGTTCCTAGTAGCTCACATTTGATAGCACCTATCAGATGAAACTGCAGTCAGAGGAGAAATATCAAACTCACTTCCTTAGTCGTTCCCCCACGGGTCGCAGTTCCGCAATGTCCAGCTCATGCGTTTGCAACCTCGAACGCGTCCGAAATCGCTCATGACTTTCTGCCCCGCTTGCATACACGGTATGAAACACCGCCGGACACTTATGCCCGCCTCAACCGTCGTCATGGTTTTTAATCCGCAGAGCACCTTCACCCGTACCGCCAGGCTCGGGAAAGTAATGAGCGACATTCCTCAAGGTTGGCATCGTCGGGCTGCAATCGCAGTTGCAAAAAAGTTGGAGCTCCAGCGAAATACACACTAGGTCACCTGTTTTTTTCCACTGTAGTTACATATAACGAATGTGAGGGACGAGAGAGAGTAGTAGGGGACTCATTTTTTGAAATTTTGAAATTTTCATTTGTGCGAGCGCCGAGCGCCGTCAACGTTCTGGGCAAGCCTATTTGACTCAGCTCGACAAGCACCACGGAGGGGACGTGAAACTACCTTGCTTCAGTTGCCCTCGGTCAATAGTCTCATTCATGCCAAATTTTTGTGGTATGGCAACTTCATCCACTGCATCGAACCTGGCCCGCTACGTTCCACGACTCGAAACCTGTTCGATGTCAACGTCTAACGTCTGATACTGACTCATGTGATCGATTCGTAATCTTACGAAGGCGACAAAAGGTAACTCGCAACTCCAACCCTGCTATAATCCACGCTCACTCGTGGGGTAACCAGGAAGTAAACAGTACGGCGTAATGCATAGCGTACTCCCTAACACATGCGTATCACATACGACGACCGACAAGCCAAACCCCCAGGTAGAGGCGTAATGAACATCTGTACCATTTTACAGTTTGCCAATAGAGGGTGCGTTGGGGTTCAGCCCAGCAGCCTTGGCACGTTTTTTGAACATCTGGGTAGACTTGTTTCCACGAATACCACCACCCCATTGACGACGCTGCTCCTCGTACTTGTCAGAGCTACGGGGAGATAACAAGGTTAGCTTCGGGCGATTCAAGCGCCAGGTGCAACTCACAAGTTGGCCTTTGCAGCACTGATGAGGGTAGCGAGTTCACGCTGGTCCTCGCTCTTCACGTCCTGAAGGGCCAGGACGGATACGCTTTTCTTGTGGACGACAGTACCAAGACGAGCCTTGCCCTTGACGATCACATAAGGAATGCCCATCTTGCGACAAAGGGCAGGGAGGAAGACGACAAGTTCGATGGGGTCAACATCGTGCGCGATGATGACCAGAGACGCCTTCTTGGCTTCGATAAGGGCGACGATGTGGTTGAGACCATACTTGACGTTGAGAGGCTTCTTGTCTTTGGCTGCCTCTTTCTGCTCAGCGGTGGCCTTGGCAATGGTTTCGAGACGCTCCTTCTTTTCAGCCTTGGTCTCGGGGCGGTATCTATGCGATCGGGATAAGAGTATATCAGACAACCAAGACATAGACATACTTGTTGAGGAGCTTGAACAACTGGGTAGCCGTATTCTTGTCCAATGTATGGGAGAATTGCGCAATGGCTGGAGGTACCTTGAGACGCTGTCTAAGGATGACTTTTTGACGCTGAAGACGAATGTATTCAGGCCACTTGACGAAGCGAGTCAGGTCGGTCTTGGGACGAATGTCCTGACCTGCAAGATCGATCAATAATTGGTCTCATAACAGAAAGCTTGGACGACATACCAATACCAAAGTTACGGGGCTTAGCTTCGAAGAGGGGGTTTTTCGTGACCTTGGCAGCCTTGCCGGCAGAACCGGGGGCGGGGGCGGGTCTCTTGCCTGAACCGGGTTTTGCTTTGGGGGGCTGGTCATTGAGACGAGAATACAGTCAGCCGCACGTTCGCCAGAAAGACGGACGGAAGCGGTCGCCACTGCATCTCGGAGCTCTAGCACTCTGCTCGTGATCGAGCGAGTCCAGCAAATGACGAAAGCGTCCTAGTTGCCATGCAACTCTGCTTTCGTGGGCCCCGAGGAGCCACATATCGCTGAACTGACTGTGGACAAGTTTGGTTAGAGGTACCCTGATTCCATCCAGAGCACGTACTCGTCATCCATCTTGAAGTGGTTGAATGTTTATGGATGTTTCGGTGCCAGAGAGCTCCGGGACGCAGCTTTGAGCATCCAATGTAGACTCACCATCTTGATTGTCTTCTTGAGGCTAGTTTGTCGAAGTCCTGAGAAGGAAGAGAGGTCGGCGATGAGTGAGGATGTGCATATATTTCAAACCCCGCTCGGATCCTGCCGAGACAGGATATTACATAATCCATCCCGATCATCCAGCTCACACTCATGCTCAAGCTGTTCCTCCCCCGACGGGCTGCCGGCTTTGTCCGTGCCTTCACCACCACCCGTCCACCCTCATCCCGGTCCGGTGTCTTCCGCCCCCTCCTCCTCGTCGGCTCGGTCTCCCTGGCCGCCTACACCGGTGGCGCGCTCTTCCCGCACCCCTACTTTTCCTTCATCGCGCCTCGGCCTGCCCCCGGACCACCCGCAGACCCAGACTCCCCTTCCTCTATCGCCTACGCCGCCGACCTCGAACAGACCCTTCAATCACTTCCTCTCCTTCAGTCCCTCCGCACCGCACCAGACGCCGATGATTGGTACGAGACTCGTCCCTACCAAAACTTTCCAGAGGATAGGCGCGTGAACAATCTGTCTGCGGGAGCGCTCAGGGGTCCGGGAAAACTAGCGTTGAAGCCTATGGTGAGGGCAAGGTGGGACGAAACGGAAGCGGTGGTAATCATACACGTGGGGAGGGGGCTCTGTGGGCATGATGGCATCATTCACGGCGGATTACTCGCAACGCTCTTGGACGAGAGTCTGGCGAGAACGGTGCGTAGAGACGACGCTTGGCCTTGGTGGACAATGTTTTGAGAGTGTCGAACAACTAGGCAATCAATAATCTTCCGGACAAGATTGGCGTCACGGCGAATCTGTCGATTAATTACAGGGCCCCCACATTTGCTGACCAGGTAACTCTACCGCAACTGTAACTATACTCACCCTCACATATCTCATAGTTTATCGTGATCAGGGTCCGTCTGGATGAGAAGAATGGCCGCAAGGTCAATGTCTCTGGACGTGTTGAGGACCTCAAAGGCAATATCCTCGTCGAAACCAAGTAACTTTCCTTCTCTGTATAGTTGGCTCATGCTCACATGATTATATTAGGGCCATGTTCGTGCAGCCAAAGTACTCGAAAATGCTCAGCAACTCCGTTGTAAAGAAGGCCTTGGGGGAACCAGAGCCAAGGAAGAAGGAAATATTGTTGGCCGAGGGCACTCCCCCACCCTCCACTAAATCATAGATCTGTGAGAGTCGTCGCTTTTTGAGAGACTGATATTCCGTTGCTCACTGGCGCAGAACTCTTTATTAGAATTTTGGATCTACCACACGTATTGAGAGATACCCCGCACGATCATATTTTTATACATACCAGTGTATTCTCTGGTTATGGATCTAGAGCAGGCAACAGGTAGTCCTCTGAACGATCTCTTCAGTGCGAAATTATCTGCGAGGAAAAGCAAAGCGACCCTACGTCAAGTGCCAGATACGAGTTGCATCTCTGGAATCGATGATGACCTTGCCTTGAATGCCTTCTCCCTGTCGGCAGTCGCGAACCATCATATAAGATCCGCGTTGAATCGTTAGAGTCCTGGTTGACCTCAACGCGGTGCCTTGCGGACGCACAAAAGGCCATGCAGAATGGACGTAACCATCGTAGCCTAGCTAGTCACCGGTGGTTCAGGGTTTCAGAGACTTGCTCGTTCCCTGTCACTACGCACACATGTCTGCAAAACCGCGGTACAGGTGTCACACGGAGCAACAATCGCAAGTGCTAGTGCAGTAATGACCGATGCAAGGTCGGGGGAACAATGTCAGTTTTGATGCCACGAATAAAAGTTTCCGGGGCCTAGGGTAGCGTCGGGTGATAGTCTGATAAAATAGAATAATAACACAAAAGATGAGAAAGACGAGTCTCACCTCAGTTTAATTGGGCTCAACTGCTCAAGGCCGGAGGACCACTAAAGGTCTCTGGACTTGGGGGTTAAATGAGCATGAGGGTGCTTGCAGTGAGGGGTGAAAACGAAGGCTGGTCGGAAGAGCCTCCTTTAATGATAATGATATTGGGACTTTCAAAATCCATGGGATCGCTATGGCGGCTGTCGAAATACGTTATAGAGATCGTGACAATGTGAGCAGTGCACATTGCAAGAAGGTCTTCAGACAAGCGAATGCCTCTCTTGCCTCCACTATGTCGCTCGTCCGCCTTGCAAACGAATCCAAGATGCAGATATCACAGACACAGAAAGGGTATCCTAAGTATTATAGTATGTACGCGCCCTATGAACACCCAAGTCGCCAACCGATCACCGTTGACTTGCGCGTATCCCCCCAATCCGCCCCCAAAACATCTCCTCCTTCAACCTCGCCAACTCCTTCCACGTACGCTCCTCCCACGTCGCGTCGCTCGCAAAGCCTTCGCCCTCGGTGGCCGACGATTGCTTTGTGCTCGTCGTGTCCATGGACGTGCGACGATCACCCTCGGAGGCCGGTGGAAGGGAAGAATCCGAGTGGACATTTGCGGACGTACCATCTACCGCTTCTTCCACATCACCATGAGGCTTGCCCACATCGGCGACCGTCGCATCCTTGGCAGGTTCCGACGAGGTCACCGTCGTTTCTGTAGGCACAGACGCATCTTTGGGGATGATTGCTTCCTTGACGACATCGCCTCCTTCGGTGTCGTGATTCTTCGTTTCCATCGGAATTTCTGTCTCGGCCACATCTGCTTCAGGAGTGGGGTTGGCAGCGGTAGCGACCGATGGCATTTCCTCTTCTTTTCTCGCTTCTCCGGAAACCCTGGGACTTCCTGTCGCCGGAGGCGGCGGCACGGCTCGCCGTGCAGCCGCACGCCTGGGAAGCGGCGGAACGCCGGGTCCAGTCGCAGGAGCAGGTGATGCAGGCCGAGAAGAAGCCAACGGCGACGACACCGATGTTTTCCCTCGAATGTGTGATATGGAGGGCAGCTGTCCGGGAGACGGGGATGGTACACGTGACACCCCTCGAGGAACCGGGGATCCAACGCGCGAACGACCGACAGCGGGACTAGCGGGGCGTGAGCTCGGGGGCGGTGGTGAAGGCGAAGAAGCTTGTGAACGGGGTCGTGGAACAGCAGTTGCTATGCGGGAGGCCGGGTTTGGTGTGGTAGGCGTCATGGGAAGAGGCACGGTGTGCGGAGAGGGCGGTGGTAGCTCGTCTTGAGTAGATGACGACTCGGTGGCGGTATGGGACATTGTGGAAGGCGGCAAGTGGGGGGCGTCAGGTAATGGCGCAGCAAAGGTGATTTCATCTGGGGGTGTTGCGAAGCCGGATGTACTGGTATCTGCTTTGTCTAGATCGATGTGACAGTTCAGATCGACAACGGAATCCCTTGCCTCTGGAGTAGCAGTTCCATTCTGTGTGTCTGACGGGAGAATAGCCTGATCGCTCGTGGGACTGTCACGGACGACATTGCGCTTCGGAAGTGGTGGCGGGTCCTGTACATCTACCCAGGGGGTAGGTTTCTCAGCTTGAGGACGAAGGTTGGAAGGATGGGAAGGAGGTGGGGTAGGTAATTTCTTTACACTGTCCTTCTCGGTTTCCTTGGTGCTCTCTCCACCTTCCTTGCCCCAACCCACAGCCCTTTCTCCCAATGCACTAGCCATATCCCAGAGCCTCCTTCGCCGAGGCGGAACGGGAGGTTTTTCAGAGGCTGAGGGGAAATTCATGCCGGATGCAGACTGATTGGCAGTCATTGGTGAAGTTGTCTCTTGGGTATTGCCATTGACAAGAGGTCTAGCTGGTTGAGTAACCCCTTCTTCCCAGATCCGTTCTACAATCCCAACACGCACAAACGCCCACAACGAACACGTACTTCGCAACCTCGTCATGCAATAATTTGACGTACATAGAGGATATGGAGAGTTTTGTGCTGGAGTCGAAAGCGCACGAGATGACGACATGGTGTTGAGAGGATGTCGGGAGATTGTTGCAGCGCCGGACATAGACGCGGAGGAAGTATGCATGGGCGCGAGAGCGGCAGGTGGAGTAGACGTGGCAGGAGCAGTGACGCGGAAAATGTACACTTGCCCGGGTGGTGCTGACTGTACCGACTGTCGTTTACCAGCGTTGAGGTTCTGCGTGGAACTAAGCGCAAGGGGGTATTTGAACCAAGAACTCCCATTCGTCTGGTGTGTACGCGAAACGGGGGATGAAGATGGTAATCGTGCGATGAGTGTCCCACAGAGAGCGCAAGACAAAGAAGAATTGGAGGTTGATTGAGGGTGCTGATGCACCTCCTGGACGAGGCTCGAGAAAGACAGAGGTTCCACAGTAAGCATCCCGGAGTGGATTGCAGCAAGAACTGAACGACGAGATAGCCAATTCAGCGACGGTGCGAGGTCGAGGCGTACAGTGGGTTCACTGCATAAAGGCCATTAAAGCAAGTAAGAGAGGAGCGCATCAGATGACGTACGAATCCTCGGTAATCAGACGCGCAACGAATGGTTGTGTGAGAAGCATCGATATGGCAGGTGGAGCTGGCTGTGACGTCCTCATCCCTCTCAAGTGCGTGACGAACGCAATGAATTCAGCATAAGGCGCATGAGCGGTCACGAAACGAATCCTGGGCACGTCTCCGACGCGTGAATCATATTGCTCGACCCACTTCCCTTTACGCATCGTGAACTTCGCCTCTTGCGCATCGCGGTCGGCTGCCTCTTTTTCGGCATGGAGGGCCTGCATCTGAATTTGCATGTCCTTGACGGCATCCTCCGCGATCTTGAGGGCCTGCTCCGCTTCCACAACCTTGCGCTCGCATCTGGCATGATTGAGCCGTGCTTCCGCGACCATGGTGTTCGCTTGATGAAAAAGACTTGCACTGAGATCGTCCAGGTCTTTTTCGATGTCGTGGCGTGCAGATTCTGCCTGACCTCGCTGGGCAGCCTCCTCCGTCGCGCGTTCCATCAGTCTGTTTAGTTCAGCGGTGACGTGTGCTTTCTCCACAAGTAGACCGGTGTTCAGAGCGGCAAGGTGGTGGCTGCGTTCGAGTTCGAGGGAGGAAATGGTGAGCGAGGCATTTCGCAACGAAGACGAGGTATCGTGTAGTTCATCCTCGAGGCCTGACACGCGATCGTAAGAGGAGACGAGTTTATTGTTGAGCTGTGTGACCTGCGAGAACAGGTCCGTGACTTGAGCACGTAGAGATGCGATGACCTGTGCCTGTGCCTCGGAGGTGTCCTCATCGCTCTCGTTACCGACTGGTTCACTGCTGGAACTGCTGAGAGTGGTGGTAAGGCATCTCCATGATGCAGACAGCGTCCTCACCTTGTTCCATTTGGTTCTTCAGTCGACATATTGTTGGTCGTGACGGAGCAAAAGTGGAGTAAACCTTAACCCTAACAGCAGGTTTGCTTACTACATACGCAATTTGCATCCGTTCCGTTCCGGAATCATGCACGAAGTTAACGTGTCAAATCCCCGGACCCGGACTAGTAAACAAAGACAGCTCTAACTTGGACGAATATTCCTTCCGCAACATCATGTCCGCTTGATCCAAGCGTCATGCCGTACCACCAACTCCCTCACGATGTCCTCCTCGATCTCCTTCGAGGGAGATGCAGACGGCGACGAATCGATTTCGATCCACCTCTCCTCACATTGAAGTCCATCAGGGCCAGGTTTCCTGTCACTCGATGTCGACTTTGGAGACACCAACACCACACGATGTTTCCGGTGGTGCAGGTCGTTCCCAATGACAACCTGGTGACCGTAGCGCTCGAGCGCATGACGCGCTTTGGGTATGAGTAGCGCTTGGTCGGTTTCGAGCTGATAATTCAACGTGTAAGCAATCAATGCGATCCCTCGTCGCTACGCGCACCTTGAAAGAGACGACGAAACCACTGGGAACCCACTCGGACACGAGCGGTTTAAGAATCTTGGGGACCTGATCCATTTCTATATTCAAACTGCCCTTTCCCGATTGAATCTTGTGTTCAGACTTGAATACATGTGGCATCATTTAGTGACCGATAAAACGAGCGAACCATCAAACTGACCATTTTTTGCCTGGGTAAGAAAAAGTCGCTGACGGCGGCGGCGAGGTAATACATGGCCGTGGGTCCTAGCTTTTTCATTTCTTTGCTTATCGCGCGTAACAAGTAGAGGTAGTCGTTCACAGTGACAAAAGTCACCGTATGTAGAGTTCCCTCCGCTTGCACGGCCTTGTAGGCGCGCAGGACCGACAACAAGGCTACGCGTTCCGACGTCCTCACGGTAATGTGCGGATGTGCGGGGCTTGGAGAAGGATCGTTCGAATATGGGTACGCAGAATCAATCGTGGAGGAAGACGGTAACGCAGCATCTATCTCGAGGAAATCAAGGAAAGGGTGAGTGGAATGGGAATAGTTCCGGCTAAATGGCTGAAGACTGAATTGCCTATGCATGAAGATCACTGCATATCCTTGTTTCAAAAAGTATTCGGCGGACGTTGCGCCTCGGGTTCCTAAAGATAAGAAGATGGATCCATCCGTAACGTCACAGATTGAAATAGCGCACCTGCACTGAAGTTGTCAAGAAATCGTACACTAGATCCAAATAAGTAATGATCATGTCTTCACCCGAAGATCGGGCTCACACGTTGAGCTCCAATGGAACGGTTGTACCCCCACTCTACCCAGACTGTAAGATCAGCACATAGATTTGAGAATGCGAGGGCCAATTCACCGTCACGAGTACAACTTTCCTCCCTTCCTCGATCTGCCTATTGATGAAATGGGATACGCCGTTAATATCAGCCTGGAGTGTGCTTGGTCCTGGCTGTGTTTCAAAGTAAGACTCTGCAGAGAACGTCGTGGCATTAGAGTGAGTTGTGTCCGGCATTCTTGGACTTTCAACGACGCAAACCGTGACAGCGAACTTGAGGGATAGCACAGCCAACTTCCAAGTTGATTACATAACACCAGCTTGCTCTATGTACTGTATAACATCTGTGTCGCTCGGCCGAATCCTCGTGATGGCGAGAGAGGACCCCACGTTGGTATGGACCAACGTGGGTACCGCATGGCAGCGAATAAGTGCCGGTTGGTACCCCGAAAGGGCCTTTCTTGCCCGATTAACTTGTGGGAATCGCCCCCCACCTTCCTTTCCCCTCCACCTCCATCTACGAGCAGGAAGCTCCCTCCTCCCCACTCGTTATTGCCCAAATCGCAACCAATCTATCCGGGGTCGCGCCTTCACATGCCACTAGCGCCTCTGTGACTTGGCCAACTCCCTCGATAGGGCTTAATATTGGTAACTGGTACCCTAAACGGTCTCGGATGGGCAGCGGTAGGGGTAGCGGAGCCCCTTGACGAGAGCTTTCGCAGGCTCGAAACCGCTACTACCCGCTCCCTTTTTTATTTTTTTTAAGTCAATTACTGTCCCATGGCGGAGTGTATATACTCTATGGGGACAATCTTACCCGCTCCCTTATCTACCCCTACTCGTACTGTAGATCGTACCCTCTAACGGCCGATCGCCCGACCCTAATCCTCGGAGAAGGGTGTCAGACGGACGAGCAAGTAGACCCGACCGCCCGAGTATCCTCTTCTCGCACACAGACCTAGCTCTAGACCACTACATACACTGACATAATTCTTTGTCAGCGGCTACGCCGCGTCGCCGCCGACCTAGAAACCCATCAGTGTCGTGACAGGCGCACGCCTCTTGGGACACACGGCCATTCGGACGTTTGGAAAGTCTATTTCCCAGATGTAGATCGTCCGACATAGGGTACTACATCCCACATGGACGGAAATGGAAAAAAAAAAAGATCGACATTATATTATGTAACTTGGGCGAGGATCGAACGGTGACCCACGCGACTCAGACACGCCCTCGTCGCGAACAATATTCAATAGTCATCATTGACCCTGCAACCTCAGGCCTCAACGTTTCAACCCTCACGCGAATCTATTCTACATACAGTATGTACGCGTAAAGAAAAACATGCGTCCGTCCTCACGACGGGCGCGCCAACGAATGCAAACCTCTCTATTTTGCCCTCGTCGCGACGTACCCGACCCACCGCCAACGCAATCTAGCTGGATACAACCCCACCCAATCCAACCCGAGTTGCTTGCGCAATTCTCCGCGGCGCACCAACAGCCCTCACAAATTCTCCCACCCGCCATTATCCACCGTGCTCTCCAACTTGCGCGCGACGGCCGTCGGAATACCGTGGTTGAGCCACGTCTTGCGTACCTCTTCCCATCGCGGACCGTGTAAATACTGTCGTCTTCCTCGCCTGTAAAATGATTATAGAATCAGCCCCGCGAAACGAAACGAAAAACACCGCCGGTGCTCACCGCATCGACCAGTCCACTTCGCCGTGCGCGTCCAAGTAAGGCGACTGCACAAACGACCCGTTGTTGACATAGAGGTACAGCAGGGCGCACCGCTTGACGACAAAGAACAGCCCAACCGCGCCGCCGCATCTTGTCGTTAAAGTGTGAGCATCCGCGTGCGTGAAAGAAAACAAAAGACGTACTCTCGCATATGCATGTTACACTCGCCCCGACCGCTGCCCTCCATGTCCACACAACAGTGACTGAGCATGCAACACGTAGCTCCGCACGCTAAACAGATCGCCGCGTCCGTCGGCACCGTACCGCACCGCACACATCGCATCACCCGCCTCTCCTTGTCCTTGTCCTTATCCCTCTCCCGCCCCTCCCCAAACACAAACAAATCATCCAATACGATCGGCAACCGCGCAAGTCGATACACCCCCGCATACTCGAGCGCAACCCCACAGTTGAGCTGCGACGCCGCGTGCGAATGCCCATAGTGCGCACACCACCCCGATAACGCGTTCTGCAACGTATCCTGGTTCGGCAGGTCAGACAGCGGCGGGACGTGTAACAGCGTCAGCAGACGCCGGTATTCGTCTTCTTCGGCTTCTTCTTCGGCTTCTTCCTCACCCCCTTCTTCCCCTCTCCTCGATGGCGTCGCAAACGCGTTCGGAAGCACAGCCCGACACAGAATCGCCGCCCGCCTCAAAAACGGTAACGTAAACGCATACAACAGCCTCTCGATCCGCGCCTCCCCAAACGTCTCGAACACGAGCGTCGCCGTATGCTCAAACACGGGCGAGTGCCGCACGACTGACAAGAAAAACATGCGCACGTCCCCGAATAGATCTGGTTGCCGTTGCCGTTGTCGCTTCGTTCTTGCTGAGGACGAGGGGGTGGGAATGGGCACACCATGGCTCGACGACCGCGCCTTGTTCAGCACGTACACGAGCCCGATCACCGTCCGCGCCAGACACGCATAATAACACAACACCAGTACGTGCTGCAGCATCTCCGGCGCGACCGCGGCAGTCTCCACCAAGATCGTCAGCGGATCGCGCAGCAGCAGCGGGTACGCATACGACGTCAGCGACGTCCGCGACCACTCGGGCAGCAGACGCTTCACGATCGCCTGCTTCACAGCCTCCTTGCCCCCGTCCGGAAAGCGCCCTTCGAGCTCGATCTTGGCTAATGACGCTAGACACCCGAGGAGAGACCGAACAAGTCGCACCTGGGGCTCCGTTAGGGCGTCCGCGACGTTGCCCCCGGTACCACCACCTCCCGCACGCGCCGACGTCCCGCGCGTCGCCACTTCGATCGAAGCGATCGTATACCCCACCAACTCCTCTGGCAAATAAATTCCAGACCCCCGGTCCCCCGACTCCGGCTCCGGTCTCTCCCTCAAATGCCTCGTCTGCTGCGATAGGATCTTGGCCACATTTGCCAGACTGTCCAGCATCTTGAACGTCTCAAAGTTATCCCCCCGCCGAATCTGAACCGCATAGTTGGGGTCCTGCGCGCTCCAAAACACAAACTCGCCCGTGCCGTTGCGGAACTGGAGCGCGTCCATCGCCAGGTCTGGCTTGGACTTGAGAATCGAGATCCCCACAGCGCGGATCCAGTCTGGGAACGAGGCAGACGTCACAGGAAGAGTCGAAGGACGGGAGATGGGGAGGATAACGTTGCCGAGACCCTTGCATAGCGGACATATGTACTCTTTGCGCAGCATATTCTCTGGATGGTTCCGCGTCGCGTGCGCGCGATGCCGTTGACGTACAGAAGCGTTGTAAATCTGGAAACACTCCATGTGCATCATGTGCCCACACATGGACGCGTGCAAACCGAATCGGGTGTGCTGAGCCGGGAACCCATCAAAGTTGGGCGCAAACTGCGTCACGTCCTCGTGGAAATCCGCGTCCACAGAGGGAAACGTCGACGGCGGTGATTTCGGTGACTGCAAACAGCGATCGAGAGAGGCCGACATCCCCATCAGCTCGTTGAGATAGGCGCTGTGGCTGTCGGGATGTTTCCGTAACAATCGGCTGGGCTGGACGAGCCCGAGCATCCCCCACGGCTTCGAGTCGTTCAGGTCCTCCTGGCACACGATGCACGATCCGTACTGTATCAAATCCTCTTCCGGCGTCTCATCCATGTCTTCGTCCTCATCATCGTCCACGTCTTCATAATTGATCGCAAAGCTCGCTTGCTGGGCCTTCATCTGCGCCATGATCGCCTCCTGCCTCGCCTTGGCCGCGCGCTTCTTGAGCATCTCCGGGTCCACGCCAGACTCTGTCACCGTCACGACCTTGCGCCGCCCCTGCACTTCCTCCGGCACGAACTTGGACATCTCCCCCAAGATCCACCCCACCCGAGCAGCATAGGGCTTGAAGTACTCCGCGTTCTCCATCGCACACACGACATCGATCAAGTTCTTGCCGTCCTCGAACACCTTGAGCGCAGACAGATGGCTAAACACCGATGCGCGTTCCACGAGCGCAACCATGACAAGATAAAACGCCTGATCGAGGATCGCCTCCGCAGACGGCGGGGTCGTCCCAGCCGCGTCCGACAACACGAGCACGTTGTAGATGGCGTAAAACATAACTTGCAGGAGGACCTCGGACTCGAGCAGCGATGGTAGGATCGAAAACGGACCCGTCTCGATCCCGATCGGTTTCGGCACGATCACGGGGTCCGCCTCGCCCGTTTTTCGCTTCAGTCGCGCCTTGAGGACCGCTTCGACTTCTTCGCGCCTGTTCCGAGCATAGTGGTAATAAAACGGATTGACTTCGTCGTACAACGCATCCTTGAGTTCGTAGGTTCCCACGTCCGCAGTCGCCTCCGGCGCTCTAAAGTTGGCGACTTGTTTGAGGACGTGTTCAAAACAGACGTCGTCCGCCATGCGCTCGGCGACGCGTTTCACGAGGTCGGTGTAGGTGCACGGTCCGGCTGCGAGCGCGTGGGTGATCTCGCGCCGAACGGCGACCGGAAGAGGCATTTTGGTAGCACTGCCCTTTTCCGTCAAGAGGGTGATGATGACATATAGGACCTCCTCAACCATGCTGGACAGCTGCGCGCCTTCGTACGTCGGATGAATTACTGCCCCGCGGAAGAATTGCAAGAGATTGAAGCGATCGAGGATGCTCACGATGACCGTGTTTGGATCGAGGATGATGAGAGACGTTTGGAGGATAAATAAATCTTGGTCGTAGCACAGCTCGCGAAGCATGAAATCACGGTAATGCAACAGTTGACCACGTATCGGAAAGCCATTGCGGACCCACAGTCCAGAGCGAATCTGGGCGACCATCGCCAGCACTACGAGGCCACCATCAGATCCTGAGTAAAACGAGGAGAATAACAAAGCATACCTCGCAAGGGAAAATCGATCATCGTGAGAATGTCATCCTCTGTGGCGATTCGCATGAACAAGTCCCGCACGCTCGCCACGCCCGCTCGGTTCAAGGATTCTTCCGAGAGAACGTCGACGTTCTTCATCAGCTCCGCCAAAAGCCAGTGCAACGAGTGGTGGAAGCTGACCCATCCCTCCAACACGTCAAACTGCAAGATGGTATACTCGACGTCCCCAAAGAGAATGTCGTGGTAGTCCGGCTTTGAGAATTTGTTCTTGTCGAGTTTGTCGTTCGTCAGGGTGCATACCGCAAGAATGTCTCTCACGACGATGGAGATGGCGTTGATCAACTGCGAGGGCGTCGCCCAGCTATAGGCCTCCCCGTACACCTTGATGACGCGGGACAGAGAGAGGGTGACATTGAAGACGCTTATCCAAGCGTCCGTCTCGTACTCGATGTGGTTCGTCGCCGCACGTTTGTTTGGATGGACACACATGAATAGCTGACATACCTTTGCAAACTTGCGAACGAATGAAGGGTTCCTGGCGATGAGCTGTTGGACGGGTTGGTTGTGGCAGAGGTATCGAAGGTCACTAAAGACGGGCATGAAACGCTTGGATTTGAACGGGAAGCTATCCACGTCCAGCTCTGTGAGCTCGGAATTGTTTGCCGAAGTGTTGAGGATACGTTTTTCGTTAATTTGATTCGTGAAGAAGTTGACGATGATGTCGAGCAAACGCGTTACGAGGTCGTGATACCGCACGATGTGACTTGCTACGGATGGGACGGTAAAGAGTTGGAGGGCGAAATATTTGATGGACGTCTCCGCCTCTCTATCGACAAGGAGATAAGCGTCTACGATGCGTGGATACACTGCGGCAAAATGGCTCCCTGGAAGTGGTCTCAGGTGTTGGGAAGCATTGAAATTGGAATAACACCGTACCTATGGCAAGTTTGTGAGGATGAGACAGTATGAGAATGGACCCGTAAATCTCCTTCAAGCTGATGCGCGGTTTCTTCCAGAGCCGGGTATGATACAGAAACATCCAGTCGATCCTGCACGCATTTGGGATATCTTTGTCAAGATTGGGAACGTGGGACGCATTACCGTAAGTGTTGCTTTCGCCGTCATGTCTAGGAGAGAGGAGCTCGGCTGCGATGACCTCGCGAATGACGAGGGTGTCTGTCCCGAGTCTGCTACGGGTGAGGTCAAGGAGCCACTCTATGATGACGACGACGACCTGCTCCCTAAATGTGTCGTATGCGCGGCGAATGGTGACGCCGATCTCGATTTTAGAAATGATCTGTGCTATCTCGAAGAGACGAGAGACGTTGGCGTTCATATCGATGATCTCACGACCAAGTTCGTCGATGGCGTGGGCCATGGTAGTCGCCTCCTTGCGATCGCGGTTCGTGGTGTCGCAGATGAGCTGGATGACTTCGTCGAACGAGTGCTTGTCGTCGTTCCAAATGATGACAGAGTACTGGTCTTTCTGCATGGGATCTAAAGTGGGCTGTAGACGGAGGTCGACTTCGTTGGCAGGCACGCCTGGTTCGTCGGGGGAGCAGTCAAGGGTGTCGAGCAGAAAATCGAGGGCATAGCCGATGGTGCGACCCATGATATCTCTGAGTTCTGGAGGGAAAGCGGCGCGGAAAGGATAATGTGGGACTGGAGGGACGTCTACGTCGGAGACGGGCCGGGGAAGTACTCTTGGTGTAGCGTCGGGGGCGGAGGGATCAATTGGAAGATCGGAGCCCGGGAGGAGAGGGTGAAAGGGACATTGAATGTCGTGGCGCCAAGCTTCAGCGTCGCCGCAGTCGCAACAACCGCCGGACTGCTGGGCGATAAAGAAGCTGATGTTGTGGTTCTTGTGTGAGCTGGAACGGAAGCAACGACTGCAGAGGACGCAGCTCTCATCGAGTGCGCAGTCTCTGAAAGAGACAGATCAGGGCAGAAAGAAGAGGAAGAAAGGGTTGAGCTCACTTGCATCGGAAACAGCTCTCTCCTTTGGTGAAAATGTGGCCACATGGACGACCTGGGATGACGGGATCTTGCGAACCCGCGCCCGCAAAGCCAAGTTCTGCCTGTACTTGTGCGAGGGTTGCGTGCATAGGGAGACTAGAGTTGGAGAGTGGGAGAAAGAGGTGGGCATACGGGCCCCAGAAAGCGTCGTAGAGCTCTGATAGTATCTCTGCACGCGTTGCGGGTGTGAACACGTATTTGCGTGAGCCTGGCATGGTCTCGAGGGCAAAGCGAAGACGCGAAAGTGGATCTGACGGTTTGTCTCTCGGATTCATAGTCTGAGGGAACTTGGAGTTGAAGAAGCCCATAATACCAGACATGATGACAGTAGACAAGAGATATCAGTCACGTGCTACATAGAGTCAATCCAGGCCCCGACTTCCACTTCGCTACTATCCTGACCATTCTCGTGAATAGGAAGCCGATGCGGGTAGGCAATCATGAATGCACGATCAACGAGCTCGGCTACGTGCCAACATTGGCGAACATAGCCTGAGCATTTCGGAAGGGTGACTAGGACAGGGTCCCAGTAGCTGTCACAGAAGCTTTTTCAATCTCTGCAAGTACTGTACGGTCCGAGACTCTCTTTCAGAACATGTCTAACAGTTAAACAGTAAACTTACTAGTATGTTTTGATTTTTTTTTATTCTCACACCGTGGTGAGGCGGCAGGCACCAATGCCTCTCGCTTGTACATACTTATATCTTCTCCTCGGTGGGATGCTACGCTGGCCGACAAAGAAGTGTCGAGATAGAGGCCAGTTGTACATGTAGGTGGCAACCATCCTCTGGAACGTTTGGTACGTTCCTCACCATACCTGCGCACTTGTACTGATTGGTTAATGTTTCAGACTTTCACCCAGGGCGATGTCTTGTGAGTTGTGACAAAGCTCAGTAAGGTATGCAGGCCCGGAGAACATTTTACACGAGAGATTCATGGATGTAGAGGGGATGTTGACCCTGTGCAGTACATCCTTGGGTTAGGCGAGTGTGTCCAGGTATGTCAACATATCTGGGTTGCGTGAATGGATTGCACTCACAGAAGACACGTAGTATCCAATACAATATCCGTCTCGACGACCTGGAACTTTTTCACAAGATCACTCGCACCTTAACGAGTACAGTAGTTACCATATTGTTCTATATAGCTGCACTACTAGACAATGAATATGTGCTACAGTGCTACAGTAGTGTGACTCAGGTGTGCTACCACTGCTACGAGAAGCTATATCGTTCCTCAGAGTCACGGTAACACTAGCGAGGACCTGGGTTGCCGGTTAATACTTATTGCAGAGGATCTCGCCTGCTTACTTCCATGGGGCGCGAGCCCGGTCAGTCGAAACACCGTTAGCACGAACATTGCATTGAATTTCCCACCCGCCGTGCACACGACCATATTCAATCACAATGTCTTTGGACGTCGCTCCGTGTGCTACGAGGAGAGGGTGGTAGTGGCTGAGAGTGGCCGGGCGGAGCGCACAGCACTCCCGGCCCGGGACTGGTTGCCGGGTATCATGGTGAGCTAACACCTCGCAGGTGCGTGTACCCGACAGTCGGGATTGTGCGCTCCGGACCCCAGTGGATTGAGCTGCGAGGAGCCGGAATGGGAAACAGAGGCAGGGCGTGGTGGCTGGGTGCGCTGAAATGGGCTCGGACGAGCGCTGCAAGGCGGACGAGCGACGTGGTGGAGGCGAGTGACTCGGAGGAAGCGGCAAAGCGGTGCCTGTCGCTTGTGTCGCTTGTCTGAAGACCTTGCACTGTGGCTTCATTCGTGCCTTCTCTTCAATGTGTAGGTTCGAGTTCCTCGTCGACAATTCTGAGCCCTGAGTCCCTGAGTACACGGAGTGCCAAATATTTCAACGAGGATATCAAGATAGTCGCCTGTGTTTCTCCGGATCGGTTACAAGTAAGGAGTCGTTTCTCCTCACCGATGGTCTGACTGGGCATGGCATATATTCCACGTCAGTAGATCGCTCAGCACCGTTGCTAGTACTAGAAGAACTTTATAAAACAAAGCAGACTGTCACGTGACTCGGAATTGCTGAATTTCATTGATCGTGATTCGTCTTGTCTGAATTCAACGTTCGTCTTTTCGAACTTCGAAGTATGCATCCGGCATTATTCATCGAAGAGATCCTACGTATCTTTACTCACCGTTATGACCAACGTTTCGAATTCTTGCATGGCAACCGCCCTCTAGCGGACCTTGTTTCATTGGCCAGGACTTGTCAAGCCTTCAAAGAGCCTGCTCTGGATGTACTCTGGATGAATCTACATGATCTGTCACGGCTAGTGCGCTGTGTTCCTAGTGCGTATCGTGTGATCCTGAGAGGTGGTGAATGCGTGAGATAGCTGCCTTCCTTGGATACAGTGCCTAGTTCTGAATTTCACACAGATATACACGCTTGAGAGAGACCTGGAACCGGCAGAGATGTATACTGTAAGAGAGTACGCGCGTCGCGTCCGTGTCTTATCTCAAGATCATCAAGCCCATGTAGATCCAGATACTCTCGGGCATCTTTGTCGCACATCACAGACCGAACCACTCTTCCCCAATCTAAGGCTATTACACGTTACTGTCGTGGATGATGTCGTCCCTCTCTCATGCCACGTGGCTGTCCCGAATCTGAGGGGCATCACCCTCTCCTTTTCGACGTCAGCACCTTCATCTTGCGAGGAGTTCATGCGATCGCTTTCGTCAAGCTCTTCTGCCATACATGATATGTCCATCTGTTTTCGTGGAGGGTGGTCTTTAGCTGCCTTTAGCGACATTATGAATCAGCATATTCGCCACTGGACACGCCTTCGGTCCATGCACTGCCCCGACATGAGCATGGACATCGACACGTTTTTCCATTTCTCCCGCACGCCTTCTTTGACCCGACTTTCGTTTACGCTGGGCTCTGCATTGATTGACCAAATCGAAACATCCAACCACGTATTCGCGTTTCCTGCGCTCAAGTCCATAGCTTTGAACATCACGTCGATGGTCCCCGATTCCAAGTTCTTTACCCACTTGCGACTCTCAGCACTTGAAAGAATATCCATGTATTACCACGGCACGTTTCCCTCGAAGGACATGGTCAGTTCATTCGCAATCGCTCTCCAGACAGCCTGCAGTCACGAGGTTGTCACGGATATTGCCCTGGACGGTTCGACCTCTTGGAGCCCTTGGCGTACAGAGCCTACTACGCTTGTCCTCGATGATATCCTTCCTTTCGCAGCGTTCAATCTTACCCATATGCGTATCGAGCTCGATTGGATCGTGGACTTGAAGGACGCGGATCTGGTGCGACTAGCATCCGATTGTCCGCGGATCGAGTGTCTGCTCATTAACGAAAAGATTGGATGGCGTTCCGCTGGAATTACGCCGGTGGGCTTACTGAAGGTTCTCCGACTATGCCCATCTTTGTGGGACATCTCCATCGCTCTTGACACCCGCGGTTACCAAATTCCTACTCATCATGAGCTTGAATCTGAAACTCTAATCGGGCGTGGACTTGGCGATCCCTTGTCGTCTGGGCGCTGTCTGTTCTTGCGTTTTGGTGACTCGGCCATCGAAGAAGAGTCCGTCTCAGCTTTGACGGCGTTCTTTGCTGACTGTATGCCATCGGATGGCGTATTTATACTTTTGAGCTGGCAGTCCGACAGGATCAAACGTCTTCACGACAACTGGCAGCTGTATGAGACACGGTGGAAAGACGTGCAGAGGATGACGAAAGAAATGATAACGAGCGGTCCAAGCATCTTGGTAGCCATGGGGAAGTGTGAGTGTACTTATATGGATGTCTGCATCGGGTTGCTGATTCTTGATTCTGAAAAGTGCCAGATAACTCAACGAGGATATCAGGATTAGTACATACACAATCGCCTGTGCTTTTGTGGATCTGGTACAAAAAAAAAGGATGTGACGACGGGAAGGGGAAACAGTTGTATTTTACTCAGTCAAGGAGTGCCCGCGAGGCGAGCGGTTTTTTTGCAGTGACGAATGCGATTATATTACATGGTGTGATCCTTGCGGTGAGCCAAATGTGTATCTAGCTTGCTTCGTATCGCTTATTACGGTATCGGCGTTCTACATAATGACAAGCTCTGCGAATCCAATTCGTGGTGACTCGCTGTTGAAATCAAATACGGTATAAAAGTGCTGGAGGAAGGTCCACCCGATCGACCAGACAGCTAGTCCGGTTCACCGGTCAGCATGGGAACACTGGCAGGAAATGCTGAATAGAAGAATCTCACTAGAATCCTTCAAGTTATTCACAGTCACAATTCGCCTATTTGCATCAACTTCAAGGCCGGTCGCGACACCGCACGTCAGGCTAAGATTCCATACCCCTCAGAAGATAGCAAAGTGGAACCATCCCCGGCCAAAGTCGTGTTGTACCAGAACGCGTCTTCAGGGACACAGGGAAGGGGCCAGCAAGTGGTTGTCGACTTCCAAAAAGCAGTTCCCTTTCCCGACGCTTCATGTACACGCAGCCCACGCAACAGCCATCCCTTCCTGCAACGCATGCTCTAACCGCCCAGGGTCCTCGAGTGGCCCCGTAAGCCTGCCGACGAGCTGCACTCTGACATCCTGCACTCGGTATCCCACGTCGTCCCGCATAGAGTGCACCCTGTTTTCTCAGGTACTGCCGGTGCGTGCAGCGCGCGAGGATGGTCCCCACTACAAGTTCCTCCTCGAGCAGTTGCGAACTGTTCAACATGTATGTCAATTCCTCGCGGTGTATTGCATATGCTGCCATTTAGACAGCGTCGCGCCTTCCTTGTAGGCGTCGTCTGGAGGCCTGCCCTGCCCGAGGCAGCCCGCCATCGATCGTGAGAGGTGGCGACGGACGAGCGGACGCCGGACGGATGGCCATGGTAATTCTGCGTTTCCCCGATAACGCTGGTCGGGGAGGGATTGAAGCTCATCAGCCGACGCTTCCACCTTGAGATCGATCAAAGAAAAAGGTACGAGCCCGAGGGGTATCTGGTAGGCTCTAACTATCGGCGCCATTGTCAATGTCCGTGTGGGAAACTTGGAACAACACATTGCCAGGTTCCTGGGTCTCGGTCTCAATCAACGTCACGGGCACTCCGTCAACTTGGGATCTGGTGACAAAATTCTGACCCTGGGATGCAATGGTCGGTCATTTTCACGGCGTCAGAAGCAACATGTAGTACTAAGTATTCTTGTAAGGGGTCATTGTCAAATGAGGAATAACCTTTAGGTACATGCGCTACACTGTATTAGGAAGCGCGCTACATATATACGACATTACGTGACATTGTAAGGACAGGACGTGTGTTTTGTGTCTAGATTGAATGAAGTGGACGGAACACTGTTAGGAAGAAAGGAAAGGAAAGGAGAAAAAAAACAAGGCCAAGATAGATAGAATGATAGAAAAAAAATTATTTGAAAAAATGAGCGGACGACAAGACGTACAGCCTGAACCTGCAGGCCGTGATTATTTAGAAAAAAGCTCCCGAAACCTCTATCAAAACCCGTCGCCGCATCGAATGTTCCTTGAGAACCGCATCGGAAGAAGCTGGAAGGGGAGAGGGGAAGAGGAGCACGCCACCAGTGATCGCCACGACCTTTTTACACCACTTCAAGTTACTGTTCGCTTCCGTCAGTCCTTCTTCCACTGCTTCATCGTTCGTTTTCGGGCTGTTTCGCGGCGTGCACCTTCTTGCATGACGCCTTGCTCTTCAGGTGACGCTTCAATCCGTCCGGTCGCGTGTACGACTTCCCGCAGGCTAAACAGTGGGCGCGTTCAGGGGAACCACCTGCCTCAGAATCCAATACACGGTGATGATAATATCCTGGAACAGTCTTGCCGCCATCCTGTCGCGTAGGTGTATCGTTCGCATATCTCTTGGGCTTCTTCGCAAGCCTCTTCGAAGACCTAGTTTCCATTCCTCGTCTTTCTCGCTTTCCAGGTTGTACATCCTCGGGAGAGAGGGGACCAGCGTCCCTAGCGACTTCCCTGCCGTTAACGATCACCACAGAGGGACGTTTGCGCGGAATTATCCAAGGACCCGTGAGAGGGGTGCAGGGAGGAATACCGTCGTACATATCGATGTCCGTGTCCGTGTCCGTATCTGAATCCGAGCTCCAGCCATGATCGTAGTCACGAGTGATCGGTTCTGCCTCTGTTTGAGGAGGTCGTTGCGGGCGCTGTGGCACCGACGCACGGCGAAGGGTCGTCACCGGACCGTCGCAAGTACTATCCGTGTCGTATTCGAAGAACGCGCTATCGTCTGAAGCTAGGGAGTGTGCGGGATCCATGGTGACGTCGTTGTTGGAATTCAGCTGAGAACCTTCGAAATCAACGCGAGCGCCTGCCAAAAGATTTTTTGACCTCGCATCGAGCCACTCTCTCGAAGGAGGTGGCAAACTCGTGTCGATAGGTGGAATGTGTGGAACAAGCACGTTGACTTGGTTCGGAGCCACCCCGACTGTGCTACATATGTCTCCGTAGGGGGATCGTCGGAAACGCCAATATTCTGGCTGGTCGGGAGAGATGCCCACATAATCAGCAGAGTTACCGTCGATTTTGGCAAGGGAGCGACGACATTCCGGTGGATTGAGGATCAGAGGGCGGGGGGTGGTGCAGGAGGGATCGACCATGTCCGGGGAGATCTCGAACCGGTGGTCTTGAGCACGCGCGACCGTGTCATAGAGCTAATATTAGAGTGTGCATCACTATCAGTAAGCTCTGAGAGAAATAAAATCGGATGCATACTCTAGACGGGGGCTTTGAAGGAAGGAGACGCGTGGCCATGGTTGGGTCAAAATAGTTCTCGAGAGGGTGGTCGTATCCGACTCTGCCATCCGGGGCGGTGATGGGATGAACATCATCTGGAAAATGCACATTGGCTACCCGTGTTATATGCGCAAAGATAGCTCGGGTATTGCCCAAAGTGCCGTAGCCTTCCCCCCCTTTACCTTGTGCTATAAAGTCCATGACCTTACTATCATCGGCGCAGACCCAATACCGCCCGCAGGCGCACGCGGCACAAGACCCCACATCCATGTGAGCACGATTCACGGATGATTGAACTTTCAACCTCTCCTTCTCTCGACCAACAGATACCATTGGTGCACCCATCGGCAGGCCCACCTCGGCCCCCGCTGCAGTCCGGACAGCATTGGCTTGGCAGCGTGTACTCTGTCGCTGCTTTGCATTCCAGGATAGTCCTTCATCGGAGACCGGTACCTGTATGACATAGCTTTGGGTCGGCCTTGGGACCACGCCAGTTCATCGCGACAAAACCAGAGATTGCAATCAAGACATTGGCCAAGCGATGGGACGAACTGCGCATTTTGCAAGCAAGGTAGACATACGGAAACATGCTCATGACGGAAGCACGATTGGAAGGGAAGCAGTCGAGAAGCGGGACAATGAGTGTTGTGATACATGAAGGCTTGACACGAGGTGTAGTATGCAGCTGTTCGTCTCCCGCATAATGGACATGGTTTGTCGAGGGAGTGAAATTGTGTGTGTACCTGGTGAGGAAAAAGTCCATTATGTTCGAGACGTTTTATAAAGTCCTAACATACACATATATATTCGGCAGGAATAACTCGAGCGAGAAAAAGGAGCATCGTCCCACCTGCCAACCAGACACCAGTAATTTTCCTTGACCTCTTTTTGAGTATTCTTGGTCTCCTCCGCTTTGATGGGAACCTTGGGCCGATCCTTGCATTCCACTGACATTTTCTGAAAGTCGACGACCACGTCTTTTATTCCTAGTGCCATTGAAGGTAGGCCCTGTAGCAAGACAACTTTGACTGGGAATGGTCTAACATCGTCATCTGCTATGTGATATAAAATCATTGCTTGACAATTTTAGACCCACAAAGGAAGGTTGTTTGGGTCTTAGCCAGCTTCCTTATCGGCAAGCATAGGAGCACAGGGACGCGCTGGGAGGGTGTGACGATATTGGCGAGAATAACCGTGAATCTGTATTCCAAGCCCTCAGTTTGGCCAGCTAAGTTGCTGCTTGGAGCGCAAATGTTTGAGGCCATTGCTTCGAGCTTAGCCTCCCGCGTGACCACATTTGTGAGGCCTTGAGGACCTGTGAAGGGATGCTGAATCGCCGCGGCTTCCGTCCGTCACGAACGGGCTAGGATTAATTATGGCACGCTGCCGCCCGTCCTGTGCCAGTACAAGCCATGTATTCGACAATGTTCAGCACGGGTCGACATTCGACGTGAGATAGCACTGGGTCCAGGCGTGCCATTCGTTCTCGATGTCAGCAGCACTGTGAGTCTGAATGATGGTAGACGTCGCCGTGGTTCAAATTTCCTACGTCACCGTGAATTCTTATTACTGTAGAGATTAGCTGACTATGCATGAGCACCTTGCCAGCAAGGTAATGTATCTAGTAGCTTCGTATAGCGTATCATGTTCGGCGTTCTAAATAACAAGATCTGCAAATCCTACTCGCGGTGACTCGCTGTTGAAATCAAAAATGGTATAGAACTGCTCGAGGAAGATGGTCCCGATTGACCAAAATTCTTAGATGTCGGGTTCACCAGTGAGCGTGGGAAGAGGCAATGCTGAATAGAAGAATCTCACTAGGATTCTGAGTCACAGTCGCAATTCCACTAAAGCAATTTCGCGCCCTAGGCGCCACTCGTCCCTTGTTGAGGACGTCGGGAGGGATGGAAAACGGCCTTCCACCAATGGTAAAAGTCACGGTGGGAAATTCCTTGCATGGGACTACAGGGAGTCAATCAGAAGTACCATATTCGATCGAAACTCACAGATGTAGTAGTAACCACCCCCGGGCGGGTAATCTTTACCGCCACCCGCCTTGTGCACGGCCAAAACTCGCTTCGGATCACCAAAAATGAAGTTGGAACCAGTGTCGATGGCAGCGTGTACATTTGTCAGAACTATCATTCCGTTGACTTTAATGTTATCTATCATCACCATCCAGAGACCCTGAAAGGGTAATCTAAGTATGCATCCATACCACCTGGCATTTGCGCTCACCGGGATTACTACAGGGGTAAAGACGAGGGTGTCATGAATGTAAAGCGCCTCGTTCATTCCACCGACGTACAGCTCACCTCCAGAAGAGGTGAGCTTGAGTGAAAAGACTGGCTGAGACAGCTTTCCTTCATTGAAGAGCGTGTGAAGCAGAGGGCTCTTGCCACGAAATACTGACAAAGACGGGAAAGCCAAACCCACTACGCCATCAGGAGCAAACTCAAGTACTCCCATATTTGGAGAGTATCTTGTTGCGGCACCGATGGTCTGAACGTCTGCCTATTCATCGGTCGGAAGTGGTGATGTTCGCAAAGAGTAAAAACATACCGTAAAACCAGCAATGTTTACTTTGGCCGTGTATTGTTTGCCACCGATCATCCTACCATCTACAAATGGTATCGCAAAATTTGTATTGAGGTCCACGGTGGCGATGTGGGACGATGCGGGATCCCAGAGGTCAGAGTGGCTTATACAGATCTCATCACCGGTTGAGGCCGGAACAAAGAGATCGCTGGGTGGAATAAGACGAGAGAGTGGATGGTACTGACGGAAAACACTTACCTAGAACCGGTGTTGAACTGGACTGAAGTGGCGACCAGAGTGAGTGAGTGTCAAGAATGCACGGAAAAACTTACCAGTGAAGGACTTGGGAGGAGTGCCGATCGAAATGGTCCCATACCATATTCCGTTCACGAACTTTGTCAAATCAACGCCGGCTCCGGACCCGTCCCGTTTCAAAGCAGAAGGATGCGACGTTCCCGTTTTCCTTTCGGAACCATCCATGCCACTTGGCCCATGAATGATCTTGCTAAGAACGTATGAGCAAAAACGATGCCTGAGGACATCACAGGTCGATTTACGCGTTATGTGATGTAGCATGAAATTTGCGCGCGTCGCTATCAGAGCGATTCATGAGTGGTATGGCTATACCATCACTTCCCCCCCTAGGATCAGGTGTTTGGGCGGCGGCCAGAACGAGAACAGCCACTGTGACGGCGATGGTTGTGATCACCTTGAAGAACATTGGGTAGCAAATGTGGAGGAGCACGGATAGCATCAAGTACGTGTGCCTAACTTACTTAAATAACTGTCGGGATGGCATCACGTCTAGGATCTAACCGGATAACAATCGGACTGATGAAGTACATGCGGATCATTCAAACAAGTATGGGTGGAGAGTTTAGCGAGAGAGTCTAGATTCACCAGCCGCAATCAACCGAGTGCACTCTTCATGGTGCATGTCACCAAGCTTGCTTCCAGTGCAAGGCGGAGCGGACGATGGTAGAATGGCGGTGAGTCAGTGGTGCCACTGGCATCTACACCTTGCTTTCGATCAGTTCAACATTTTGGCTACGTTAGCGATTCGTTGCGGAAGCAAGTTAGTTGTCACATTTCCACACGTCAGCGAGAACGAGTGGGTGTAGAACTCGACCATACTCACAACCACCACTGGGTTTTGCTTTCCTCCAAGGCTCCTTCCCAGCTCAGCAAGAGATCGATTTCTTGGGATGCGGTGACAGATAATACGTCTCGGGTGAGCTTTGTGATTGCCTGTATGGACTTGATCGAAGAGTTCAAATGTTCGTGGCATGTGTTGAGGAAGGGATAATCGTTTTTTTTTTTTTTTTTCTAAGTCAATTTTTGTCCCGTGTGGACTCTGTGGAGCGTATATACTCTATGAGGACAATTGATCTAAGCTTGGGGCTCCTGCCCCCTACAACTCCGTCTGAGCGAATGCCCCGAGGTGGGCATGACCCCCCCGGTCCGCCGCTCCCGCCGGCCGTTTTAGACGCCTCAAACCTCCGCCGCAGTGCTCTTTCCTGGAACGCCTCTCCATCAATGAGACAACAGGTTGGAACCGTCCTGGGTCGGTTGATGGGTTGATCACACTGGACGGTCTACAGCAGCTTCTTCTGAAATGCCCGCTACTCAATCACGTTGGCCTCGTCATCCGCGCGCCCAACAGCACTACCGAAGTGGCAGCTCAGTCAACGGCTATCACGGACTTGAATTCAAGGTCAAAATTGCCAGGAATGTTTTACATCAACGTGATGGACTCCATCATCGAGGAACTGGATATTCCTGCCGTTGCCACCTTCCTCGCTCGTGTCGTGGCCCCGTATGACGATTTCAAACTGTAGGCTTGGAGTGCTTTGACTTGTCGGCTTTACTCGGAAAGCACGGAGATCGCAAACCGAGGCGCTGGAACAGAGTAGGAAGCGCTATCAAGGAAATTTTGGGACGCTCCGAGGGTACTGGAAATTAGCACGGTAATCGTGCAAGTGGCTTTTGGGAAGTGTACAGACTAAGGATCTAGTATACGTAGAAACGTTCTCCTGTTCAGTTCAAGTTTGGCGTGTGGCTACTATAGATTTTTGGCAACTACTTCAATTAGCATCTGAGCTATGGATCAGTCGATCTTCAGATCCCTGGTCGATCGGGACCATCTTCCTCCAGCAGTTCTATACCATGTTTAATTTCGACAGCGAGTCACCACGAGTTGGATTCGCAAAACTTGCTGGAACGCTTTGACAGAATAAGCCATACGAAGAAAGCTAGATACATACTATATACTAGTGTTATTTGCACATGAGTGCATGCTTGAGTCGTCGTGTCCAACGTGGTCTCTATCAGCTTGGCCAAAGCCTCCTCAGCCCTGCGGATGGGATCGTCCGCCTAGTCCGTAAGCGCGCAACCATGTGCTTTGCTAAAGCCAAAAAAAAAAAAAAAGAGTCCTGTGTGATTACAAAAAAGAACTTGCCTTGTAGCAACGCCTTGAAACCGCCTGTTTTTCTCCGTCTCGATCTGGTGCACCCGGAAGAAGAGAAAGGGTATAGACATACGAAACGACGGAACGATATATATATATATATATTGATAAACGACAAACGACCGTGTGCCCACACGAAGAAAAACATAATGCCATCTCATCCAAGTCAACTTTGTCTCGCAGTTTGCAGTGGTGAGGGAGCCAAGGAAGAACCGACATCCGTCAGGGATCACGGCGATACAGGTAGACCCATGACTCGACTGTGTCGGTTACTCCGCTTGGACACGTTGAGGTGTACGCCCGAAAATTCGGCTGGAGGAGGAGTGAGGAGGTCCGACCGCTGAAAGGGATTGCTCAAGTGCGTTTGACTGGATTCCGCCGTCGCATCGTTTTCTGTCGTCTCGTTTCCGCTCTCGTAAAGCGAAAGGCTACCGCTGTCTTCAGAAAGAATCTCGTACGTCGACGCTAGAAATGTGACGAATGTGAGAAGCACCGTAGTCGTGCGTCAAGATGCTAGCAGGCAACTCTCGAAGGAAACTTTTCAGCAGGCAAGCTAGAGGGACTCCTCGAGGAATAATCCAAACACGGCAGGAGGAACAGACGACGGGAGTTTGTCGACGGCGGGTCTGCCAAAGTTCGAAAATGAGCTCGACTTTGCCTTTTCTCGTCTGTCACTTGTAGCCTACAGGAATGGGGGCCGCGTTTATAGGTCCATAAATCTTTACCTTGCCGTTCAGATCACCGTCTCGCAAAGACGGAAAGCCAATGCAGCGGCGCGATCAGGTAACGAGGCTGCCGTGGGCAAACCAGACGCTGCAGCAAAGCCAGGGTGGTACGACTTCCTGTCCCGTTTAGCCTCCCAGGAGCGACCAGAATCGGTACTGAGCTCTTGTGTTGCACGCACCCGTACCCCTCGTCGGTCAATGTCTGCTTAATGCCCAAGCTCAGAGCTCGGTCTGAACGCTACTAAGCCCTGTCAAGCAACTTCAAGTGGCGAGCTCGAAGGAAGACAGCACGGCAATAAGGCCTCTGCGCGGTCCACGAGCCGTTTTGAATACTCTTCATGAGTGTGATCGGTGTTGACGGTGTACACGGACTTTGTTGGACTGGGTAACTACGACTCGTCGACCGAGACAGAACCTGGGAAAAGCGAAAGCGATGACTGGAAGAGCTTGTGATTGTTCGGGTCTAGCGCGAGTTGGGATATACTTACCAGAGTAGGTCGTGAGATCTTTCGACAAACCCTTTCCGTTTTCCGTTTGGCGTGGTGACGGTGTCTTGATTCGGGCTCAAACTGGAACGAGGTTGACCCGACCCGGTGTTTTGGGGTTGGAAGACGTTGACCGAAATAGGTAGTGGACCAATTGACACCGCATCAGCTGAGTCGTCATTGAAGGTTCCCGAAACATAACGAACGAGTAGGTCCACCCAACAGTTTGTCCTTCTCAGAGTCATAGGACATAGGACATGTGTGGATTAGAGCCGCCTGGCCCCCTCCTTGCTTCGATGATGAGGAACGCGTGCCGATAATTTTTCTCGTCGTCGTTGTCTGCTGTTCGCTGCTGACGATCTGACGATGTAGTACCGCTCTGCCTCATTTGGAAGAGAGACGTTCGAATCTCGGTTTGCGGGCTTTGAGTGTTCAGGAATCGGACTGAGAAGGCCAACGCTGGGACTCGAATAAGCGTATGACGCGAGTAGTGTGGGTTATTCAAAAAATTGGCTACTCTTTACTGTAAACCAGGATGAAATGTTTAGCCAAAATTTAAAATATTGTCAGAGAGCTCCGATAGTATCTCTGCACGCGTTGGGGCGTGAACACGTATTTGCGTGAGCCTGGCATGGTCTCGAGGGCAAAGTGAAGACGCGAAAGTGGATCTGACAGTTTGTCTCTCGGAGTCATGGTCTGAGGGAACTTGGCGTTGAAGAATCCCATAATACCAGACATGATGACAGTAGACAAGAGATATCAGTCACGTGCTACATAGAGTCAATCGTCGTCAAGTTGGAAGTTGGAACAGCCTTCCCGACTGCCGCATCTGGTAGCTGGTTCCACCTGGATACTATCTTCTGAGGAGTATAGAATCCTAGTCTGACAATTTTAGACGGCGCTCTCGTGACTAGGAAGCCGATGCGGGTAGTAGGCAATCATGAATGCACGATCAGGCTTGGCTACGTGCCAATATTAACCTGAGCATTTTGGAAGGGTGACTGGGATAGGGTCCCAGTGGCTGTCACAGAAGCTTTTTCGATCCCTGCAAGTACTGTACGGCCCGCCAGTCCGTCTCTGAACATGTCTGTTGAACAGTAGCATCTGTAAAAAATCAGTATGCTATGTAGTACTATGTAGTACATATGACCCCAGTAGACACCAGAGTCTTCCCCCTGTTATGTAGTACTACATAGACTTGAGTTCTCGACCATCACTACCGTAGTGAGTGTAGCAAACCATAGTAACTGACTATCCGTGCTACCAAAGACCCAGTAGCACTCCGTAGTGACTGTAGCAAACTCAAGTAATTGACACAATATTGATAACAACACTCCATAGCAAGGATAGCAAACCATAGTATTAATTTGCAATGCAAAGACACAGTACGTAGCACTCAGAACTACTACAGTTACTCTATATATCACCTTCAACCGACCCATTTGCTCCATTGTACCACACAAAGGCACTATACAGACCCAACCCCAAGTCATTGTCTTCGTCCACACCCAGTTCATCTGGTGGCCGTGAAAGGTACTCGACCAGGTCGATGCCACGCTTCCACGACCGGGGTGATGGCAATGACAGCAGTCCGCAACCTCCTGTGTAATGCAATCAACCCAGGATTCGCCTGCCATATTGAAGCGACACACCTTGACAGGCACTTACTTATCATTGGCGTCAGTGGGTTGTCAGGTCGACACGCCGTTCCGTTGCGCTGGGAAAGGACGATGGACAACGACAGCGACGGTGAGAAGTTGTGGCATCCTCCATTGTCGCGTCGTCAACGTATTGTCCACGGCACGCGTGTTATGCCATTGCACAAGCGAGGGAGAGGATGAGAAAGGTGGGGACAAGGATGAGGACGCAGGTTCACCGTCAACGTCATTGTGTCGTTGTGAGTCGTGTTGTGGCATCCTCCATCGTCACGTCGTCGACGTATTGCCCACGACGCGCGTCGTGTCGTTGCACGAGCGAGGGAGAGGGTGAGAAGAGCGGGGACGAGGATGAGGACGCGGGCTCACCGTCAACGTCGCGGTCGTCGTGAGTCATGTTGTGGCATCCTCCGCCATCGTGTCTTTTTCGACGATGTGCGGTCGATCGTGTCATTGCACGAGCAAGGGAGAGGGTGAAAAGGGTGGGGACGAGGAAGAAGACGAGGGCTCACCATCAACGTCAACATCATTGTCGTCGTCGTGTAGTCCTGACAACGCGTGGACGCGCGTTGTTGTCGCGTTGTCGCATGAGCAACAGAGGATAGCTAGGAGGGTGAGAACAACGAGGAAGTCGTGTGCTCACCTTCGTTGTTGGCGTCGGCACTGTGTCGATGTCTCGTGTGTCGAGCGGGACGGGGATGATCGATGAGCGAGGAGGGTGTTCAAGATGAAAAGACAAATGGTCGGAGTCGGAGATTTCAAATTCAACCAATGTCACGTGACGTGACGCACGTCGCTCGAAATTCACAAGTCCCGTCTCACCCTCTCTCGCCTCCCGCCTCCCACCTCTACCCTTCGACCTCGACCTGTCGACGGCCGTCGACTCCCTCGCTCTCTCCAGGCTCTCCCTCAGGTCCCGCACGGCCGACGACAGCACAACTGTGTGCCACTGTGACGTGACGACTACGACAACGAGGGATGCGGCGCAATGAATGCGACGCCGTTGCGCCAACTTGAAGACACAACGTCGCGGACAGCGCGCCACCATGACGTAGCGACGACGACGAGACGGCACAACGGCGCGCCATCACGCCCCCACGACTTGAGGACGACGACTGGCAACACGACGACGACGCGACGGCATCGACGAGACAACCACGACGAAAACGGGCGGGCCACGACAGGGAGACGAGGGCCGGACGCCCCCGCCCCATCCCACGACGACATAACGACGCCCTCTCCCTCACCCCGTCTGCCCCACCCCTTTCCCGCCACACACTCACACTCACACACTCACACCTCTCTCCCCAGCACCCCCACTGATCGCGCGACAACGACACGGCGACGCCACGAGGAGGATGAGGGCAACGACGACGCCAATGACGCGCGCACCAGTGTGCACAACGACGGCGACGCGACGAGGAAAAGGACGAGGACGACGCCACACGAGACAGCGCATGCCCCTCCCCGATGTGACGACGACGACAATGATGAAGAACACGAACACGACAACAACGGATGCAGAGACGGCGCAACCGCACGCCAGTGTGCCAACGTGTTTGCCCGACACAACAACACGACGACGACCTCAGGTCACACCGATTATTTCAGGACTTCTCGATCATCAGCCTTATTGTGCACTCGCTCACTGTTATCTATACTTTAAGTAAAGACTTATCTATATAATACTGATTTATCCATTAGCTCTATATATGTCCCTGTGATTGCGAGTGTACCCGGCGTATCCGAAGTTCATCCACCACGCCTCGCGTGTTTAGAGGTTCGAGATCCTTGTCGAGCAAATCATGAAATAGGGAAGGTCTGCACGGGGCACACTTGGTGTTGATGCACATCCGAGTAGACCCAGTAGACCCTATAGTATGAGCATGTCAAGACATTGTCTATGTAGTATCTTGACCCCTTTGTAATGCTACATAGCAAGCCAATTGTCATAATTACTCCATAGTGCTATGTAGTCTACATAGTAACTGGATTACTACAGAGTAATACCAGGGTTTTTCTTTTTTACAGATGTAAACTTACTAGTATGTTTTGATTTTTTTGATTTAGTAGACTGCATGGTGGAGAGGCCAGAGCTACAGACATTGCCAAATGATACCTAGCGATGCCCCGACAAATGCCTGTCCGTGAATTTCGAGTGTTCTGTAGCACACAGAAAAGGTGTATATACATTGTGGAATTGTGTATATACAAGGAGACAGGATGTGACTAAGACGGGGAAGAATGGGCGAAAGCCCGCCGGGCTTTCCGGCCCGAAACACTGGAGCCCTTGGGTGTTATAAACTCATCTTTTTTACCTAACTATTTGCTTAGTCATAACCCTATTCATGTGACCTGACGTCACTTTCTTCTAGTACATTCTATCTTTCATTTCTCTTATCATTTACCTACCCTAAACATGTATTCTCACACTTGCCCTAAAGACCTCATATAATATAAAGAGGCCACTCGATGGACAGACTCTCTAGTCTTGTCCACTTGTGCATTACCTGCATTAAGGCCTGACCCTTTATCATCTTTTCCATCGAAGTCCCTGAGTAGATTCTTTATCGGATCATAACATTGGGGCGAGCGAGCTGCGAACCCGGTAGGTAAGGAACCTGTGACGCGCGAGGTGAAGCTCGGCCCCATCATGAAGGAACGGGTGCTTACTGGAGTATCACCGCACCGGCGGCATCGCGTGTTGCAAGAGGCGCTCGACGAGGTCTGGCCTCTCCATGAGGTAGGGGGAGAGGATGAGGGCGTGTTTTCTTAGGTATTTGGTGAAGGAGTCCCCAGACCAGCGCCCCATGGTCTTTACGACGTCAAAGGGGGTTCCGAGGAGCAGGTAGTGGAGGGTGCCCCCAATCTGGAAGCTGTGGCCCTTGACTGCCGCTAATCTGTACTGAGTGATGACTTCTTGCACGCGCTTGTTGAGTTCCGGTCGTGTGAGCAGGCGCAGACCAGTTTTTGGGTGACGCCACGCGAAGAGGTGGTCATCAGGTCCCAGGTTATTGATGAGGAAGTGGTTGTCGAGGAAGGACACCGGGTTCGTGGGGTGGTCAATTGGGGCGCATTGGGTCGTTTCGCCCGATTGAGAGCACTTGGTTGTGGGAAGGTGGAAGGAGAGGACCACGGCGCGGTTGCTGTCGAGGGCCCGTGTGCATCAGGTGCGGGTTATGTGTTGGGAGGGATGGAACTTGGACATGGCGAGGACAGTGAATTCCCCCAAGCGGGAGACCGAGTAGAAGGTGACAAGGAGACAGGCATAGATAGCCGCATCTCGTGGGGTGTCGAGGTCGAGGTAAGCGAGGAGCTGGAGCAAGAGCTCGTGTTCGACCGGAATTCGTTGGGCACGTTTGGACGAAGCGGGGGCTAGGTGAGTTGCCCCTTCTAGGAGGGCGCTTAGTTCGGTTTGTTCCATTTTCCAGGGGTGCCCATGTAACAGGTGCCATGCACGAATCCCGGCGACTGAGTTCGAGAGGGTGGAACCGGAGTAGGCGCCAGCGCAGCTGGCTAGGAAGGCAGAGATGAGGCGGTGAGAGGCGGGCAGTGGTGGTCTTCCACGATCGCGTTGAGGTCGCAAAACACATGGAAGATGAGGAGGCCTGTACCGTAGGTCTCCTTGGTCTTCTCCTTCCAGGCTGAGTGGATAGTCTCCAGGATGTGATCGAGGTGGGCATCTGAGATGATGAGCATGTCCTCTGTGAGGGTGTGGGTAGACGATGCGGGGGAGGAACAAGCAGAGGGGCTGGAGGGGATCCAGAGTCGGAGGTGTTGAGAATCATGGATTCATTTCGTTCCATACCATGATTCTGACACGTTACACGCTGTAACACATTGTGACTCAATCGTGACTCATTGATATGACTCACAGATATGACTCACTTATCTCTTATCTTTCTTATCTTTACTTATGCTATTTGTGTTACTCATCACATAGATAAGACTTTAACACCATTGGATGATAGCAGTATCTTACTGCGGATGACTCATTACTTCGTCATCCTTCCATGACATTCTATAGAGTTCTATCTCTATTGTCCTTTTATAGGAGACATACGTACATAGATACAAACATCCCTGTACTGTATATAAACCTGGAGCCTTTGCTCTAGGACAATAACGAGTCTTCGACTTATTCTTCTATTACTCTCACACATAAGCTCTAGCTCGAGGCACTACCCTCTCACTATACTCTTATCCTTGTTTGTTCCCTCAGGACTATAAACAGTGAGTATCTCCCACTGTTCTCTTAGTTCCCTCCTAGGCTACTGCACTCCACAATTGAGTCTTGCTATCTCGATAGGTTATGAGCCCTGAGCTCTACTAGCCTTCATACTAAGAGTGTAGAGGCATTTGCCGTCTCTTGATATCACGATGCCTACCCCTCTACAATTAGTCCGTTGGGCAACTGGTTTTCTGAGCCAGA
>JBBPPX010000256.1:0-38515 GCA_038092235.1 Leccinum boreale | reverse complement strand
TGGGTGGGGGAGGTTGATTGGGGGTCAATCAAGGCTTCCACCTGGAGGTGGAGGAGCGGGGGAGAGTCACCGACGAGGGGTGAGGGGGGAGAGAGTGCCGGACAAGGGCAGTTTGGGTGGTGGGGTGGTCAGACCGCGCACGTGTGGGTGAAGTGGCAGGGCATGGCACGATACTGTGTGTGGTTATCAGGAGCCGTGGCACCGGGGGGAGAGATGGGGGGGGGAGAGGGGTGCGGGTGGACGCAAGAGCGGAGTTAGGGATTTGGGGACGGTTATGCATCAGCGATGTAGGTAACGAGCGGGAGGGAAAAGCGACTAACCTTGCTGATGACCTTGGCCTGGATGGTCGAGTTGACCTCGAACGCGAGCGTGTTCATGAGGTTCTCATTTATGATGGAAATGTTGAAAGCCTTGCTGGTGTTGTTCTTCAGATCGTCGTGCCATTGACGGCGGATGCGAGCCGCGTAGTGGAGAGCGACCAGGTCTCCGTTTGGGTTGGAACGGGCGGGGTGGTTCTCGAGGTTCCAGAAGAACTCCGCGAGCGCGTTGACGTGCTTGTCCGGCCAGGAGATCTGTTTGATGTGGTGCAAGTAGGAGTTCTTCGCTTGTAGGAACTCACTGAACGAGAGTTCATAATCTGGACGGGCGTTCTTCGAAGCTTTGACCGAGGTGACGGGTCTAAGGGTGAGAATGTCATTGGATGCGGATAGACCTAGGGCGTCATCGGCCTGTGAACGGTGGTTGCGGGCGGCTTCCGAGCAGCCATCTGGGGAAAAGTACCACATTTCGACGAATTCAAAAGAGGTTATCTTCTGAATGGCGTATTGCGAGGGACGGGGGACGATGACGCTAGGGGGCGGGAGGTCAGAGTCGAAGTCGTTGATCTTAGGTTTCTTCTTCTCTGCTTCCTTGCGCTCTTTCTCTGCTTCGTCCTGCTCTAGGCGAATGCATTCTTCTTCTTCTGCTCTCTCCTCTAGCTGTGCTCGCTCGTCTGCGCGTTGCTGCTCTGCGCGCTGTTGGTCCCATGCCACGACCCGGCGGGCACGGTCCTGCTCCCAGATCTCGTTCAAGTGGGTGACTGCTTGTTGTTCGTCTAGGTTGAACCTGTCCATGATGGCGAGCCGTAGGGGCTCGTTGGGTTCGGAGTTGTAGTCCGGGCATACCTCAAGTGCGGGGTTAAACATAGCTACGGGGTAGACCAAAAAAAAGACGGAAAAAGAAAGGAGAGTACGAGTAAACGAGAGTGAGTGAGTTGGACGTGAAAGAAAAATGCGACGAGAAGCGAGGCTGGACGGGAGTGCGGGCGAGCGACGTGGCGGAACGGGAAAGAGAGAGAAGTTGCCGCTTACGTCGCTTGCCCGAAGTCTTAGCACTCTGGCCTCGTGCTCTGCTTACTCAGCCCGAGTGCGACACACTTGAACTTTGTCGGCCCGGGATGGCGGCGCGGTGAACCCACTTACGGCTGTGCACACGCGGCATGTCAAATGCCATTTGTGCTGTCACCCAATGCCTGCCTTGTGCGCGATGCGTACTACAATGATTCCATAATGACATTATAGATTAAATACCCCCGTGTAGATCCTATTGTGCTCACTAGTTCGCATTACAGACTTGCTTTGGGCTTCATTCCGTAAAACACCTTGACCTTTCGATGTGACCCCTCGATGTGATCCCACTCCGCCGTAACCTCGTCTAATTTTAGGTCAAACTCCTCCGCCGAGTTGACATAGTCCATACCGCCCGCCTTCATCACTGGGCCTTTCATGCCTCTCAGCGCGCCGATCGATGCGTCCCTCGCCTCCTCGCCTATCCGCCCCGCCCACTTTCCGATCCTGACTGTTGTCTCCTCCGTCCGTACATTCACGAACCCAGCCGCGACCATCCAGTCCGGGATATGCTCGCAGCACTGGAGGTCAAGCCCCTTGGCGTCGAGGAACGCTTGCAAAAAGTCGGTGTGTGCGGCCGTTTTGGGGCCCGAGTGCCACGTGGAGTCGATCTCAACAAGCTGTGCGTACCCGCCTAGTTTGAGTATGCGAAATATCTCGGTGATGGATCGTTGCCACTCTGGTTTGGTGAGGGCGAGGACGAGAAGGCGTTGGTTGACGAGGTTGAACTTGGAGGACCAGTAAGAGGGCAGATCGGTCGCGGACCCGACCGAGAAGTGGAAGTTGGGAGGTTTGTCTGTGTAGAGCGGGAATAGGCGGGGTTCGATGTCTATTCCGTAGAATTGGACGGATGGGGGGAGGAGGGATTGACAGTCGGTTAGCCAGGTTGCTGGGAGAGATCGATTGAGGATGGTTTAACACAGCGACGGACTAAACTGATACCTGATCCGGTGCCAATGTCGAGCACTTCCGAGTTGTGGAGAATGGAGATTGAAGGAAAGATTATACGTCCGCCAAACAGAGTCTTGTAGAGTTCATGTTGACGTGCCAGTCTGTCCGTTCTTTCTCAAACCTTGCACATCCAAAGAAGTTGAGTAGCTTACCTCGACTTTTCGTCATTGTCAGAAGGGAGGAGATACTGTGCCCCCGGATACGAGTGTGTAGGCCTGTACGACTGGATGACTTGAGTGGAGGACATGTCGACTTTGCTTATCATGCTCTCCCATCGCGATCACAATTTATCCTCTCAGACCCCAGCGACCGGCAAAAAAACACCATACGGGGACAAGGAACGCGCCACGTTCTTCGCGCGAGAAACCTGTGAGCAGTCACTGGACGTCAACAATTTGGCATGGAAAATACACCATGCGCGTGAACAGCTGTCAGACAGTCTCCGCCGGAGCACAGGGAGGACCGATGTCTCTGCTTCCAGCAGTGCACTTCCGAGTCTCATTTCCGCAAGCAAGAGACAAGAATACATGGAGGTTCGTGGACGGCGTATTACGGCGTCGGGAAGCATCACTGACGTGCATCGCATGCCGGGCCATCCGCGGTGGTTTCGTCATTGCCCGAGCTCGGTGGAAGTACGGATGTATGTTGTTCTCTGAATTTTGATTGGCTAGTACACCTACTCATCTTTCCAGATCGGGTAACTCAGTTTGTCTTCTTCGGCCAAGGCCAATTGACTCAGGGTACGGCGGACGGTAAGACGTGTCTGGGCTATGCACTTCGCGAGTCGGCCGCTGGAAGACACAGCCGCGGTCTTCGTTGCCGGTTCTCACCCGGTTGGCACCCAACCCCATGACCTGAATACATAAAAAGTCGAGGGATCCTCGCTGCCGGTCAGCACCTCAGTGAGACTTCCAACATGAGCTTGACGACCACCCGTACAGCACACTCCTATGTTGGATCTCTTTATCTTCTTCCCTCAGACGAGGAGGAACGCCAAAGGTATGTCCATTTCCGCCTCTGCATCGTTGAAACGCGCCGTTCAACTTTGGCCAGGCTTCTAGCTCAGCACCAACTATATACCCGCCTTCTCTCCGGCCGTCTGATCTTTCCACCGATATCACTAACAGGACAAGAAGAGGTCCTGGACATCGGCACCGGCGCAAGTAAGAAGCTCTTTCATCCTCCGATTTTATTATACTCAGGCTAACGTCCCACTCCCAAACACAGGCGCATGGCTTTGCGACGCCCGCACCCAGCTCCCCGAATCCGTCCAACTCTACGGAATCGACATCGAACCCCGCCTCTTCCCCGACTACACCACCACCTCGCCCAACGTCCACCTCTCTGTCTGCTCCGCCACCTCCCTTCCCTCTTACTGGTCCTCCAAGTTCAACCTCGTCAACCAACGTCTGCTCATCTGCGCCTACACCCGCGACCAATGGCACCGCAGCATCCACGAGATCTACAGAGTTCTTGCACCAGGCGGGTACGCTCAGCTGATCGAGATCGGCCCCGAGTGGACGTCTGGCGCGAAAACTGCCGCGCACGTCTTGTTCATGGATGACTTTTTGGGAGAAAGGGGGATGATGTTGCGGTGTGGGGTGTACATCGCGGATATGCTCAAGGCGGCCGGGTTCGTGGACGTCACGTCCGAGGAGGTGTCCATGCCTTTGGGAAAGTGGGCTAGTGAGGAAGGAGTTCAGGGGAAAAACATAACGCTCGGCGCATGGAGAGGCATGCGGGATAACGTGATCAAGATGGGTGGGTCCAGCCAGTTTGCTTCGGGAGAGGACTTTGAAAAGGCAATGGATGACATTGGGGAAGAGTGGGACAATATCGAAGGCTCTCACAGTTCGGTGAGAGTGTTTTTCGGGCGGAAACCATTTTGCCAGTGATGCGCCTGTTGATGGTGGCAACCGAACATCGACTTCGATCAATCCCCGTATTTTTATAATTATCGCCGTGGAATGTCATTCAACCATCTGGAAACAAAATATGGACATGTCAAGTGCTGTGATGGGCGTACGGAGCAGTAAGCCCGACCAGGGAAAAAATAGAATACAATCAGAAAAGCCAGAGGAAACAATAACGTTGCCCCTCCCTCCTCAATTCGAACACCGGTTCCCTTCCTACTTACAATCCTTGAAACGCTCCATCAATGACGGCCTTCTGTTGTGCTTGATAATCCTTCCCGATCCCCGGCGCTGGAACCGCGTCCTCACGTCGCCCAACAAATCTCACGTCCTTCCCGCACTCACCCAACCCGCTCAATACGACACCCAACCTCTCCTTGACATGCCCCCACGCACCCTGGTTCCTCGGTTCCTCCTGCACCCACACCCACTCGGGCTTCGAGGTCGTGTAAGGCCCGAGAACGTCCGCAAGCCGAGCGAACGGAAACGGTGCGAGCTCTTCCAAACGGATCAGCGCCACTCGCTCTTCCAGCCCGCGCGCCGCTCGCTCCTTTGCGAGCTCGTAGTAGAGCTTTCCACTCAGCAGCACGACGCGTTCCGCTTTCTCGCTGGGGGGATGCGCATCTGGGAGCACGGACTGGAATTCAGTTCCGGGAAGCATATCCGAGAGCTTGGATGAAGCGGCCTGGAGCGAAGGAGGTAATGAGTTCTGGAGAAGTCTGGAATTGAACAGAAGACGAGAACGTACTGGCAGACGAAGGAGACCCTTGGGCGCAGCGACGACAAGCGGTTTGCGATAGTTTCTCTTCATCTGTCGACGAAGGAGATGGAAGTATTGCGCTGGGGTGGTTGGGAAAACCACATGCATGTTGACGTTCGCCTTCGACTCCGGGACGTAAGGATCGTTCGTGAGCTGTTGTTTTGACAATCAATCAGTACGAGTTGGATGCGCATACGCAGTCGAATAATATTTACCTGCAGCATCCTTTCGATGCGACTAGAAGAGTGTTCCGGTCCAGCGCCGTCTAAACCGTGAGGCAACAGGAGTACGATCCCACTTTGCTTCCACCACTTGGCTACGATCGCAGAATGACGTTAGTGCGAAGACAGGGAAAGCTTGGTCACTCACTTTCGGCGCTCGAGACAAACGTATCAATGATGATTTGAGCGCCATTAAAGAAATCGCCGAACTAACATGCAGAGCTCGGTCAACCATCCGTATCGCGAAGAACGGGAGCATGAGCATACCTGAGCCTCCCAGACGGACAATAGATCGGGCCTCTCCCATGAAGCGCCATACTCGAACTGTGGACACGCTCAAAAACTATCAACGCCATATCGCGAGAGTTCTCACCCCAAGGACAGCCATCTCACTCAACGAACCTAAAGATATCCCTTCAGTCAATGGTCCATATAGCAGAATACAAATTGCCCACTGTTAGCAAGCTCGAGTTTCCCAACCGCCCCAGTGAGTGCATGGTTCAACGGAACGATCACTCCTTCCGTGTTCTGGTCGACAAGCATGGCATGACTTTATGACATCAGAACATAATCAATATCATACAAAAAGTGAAGTGGACATGCCGGTGACTAAACGTCCCTCGACCTACATCTTGTCCAGCCATCCGGACGTCGTATCCGTCGACCATGAGCGTCCCAAGTGCCAACGCCTACAAGAGTATAAGAGCTTGGCATACAAAGAGCGCAAGGAGCGTACTTCCGCAGTCCCCCAGTCGATGCCCTCTCCTTTGTCCAAGCTTGCCAACCGGCTCTTGACATGGCGCTGTAATCGTGGATGTATCTCCTAAAGGAATGATAACGATCATATGTTGCACAGAACGGAGAAAGATAAAGACATACGAATCCACCCGGAACCTCGACGCTTCCCCTGCCAGCCTTTTGGAGCAGGTCAGCAGGTGCCCCCGTGTCGAACGTCTTTGCTTCCTCAGAACCCGGCCAGACCATAGGTACCTCCTTCCCATCGATGACAACCGACTCCCACTGGGAATTAAAGTTGACCAAAGGAGGGGTAAATGTTGCCGAGGTTGTGAGGGCGTCATTGAGCATGGCCTTGTAGGAGCTTCGAGTGGAGGATGCGGATTCTGGAGAGATGACACCATCGAACTATCATCGAACAGGACGATGCCAACACAGCCAAGGTCAATAAGAACCCGTGTTTAAGAACGCATGCACGTGGTCGAAGAAAGAATGACACGTACGACCAATTTGTCTTCGTAGAGCTGAGGCACGCTTTTCCTCGACCGGATCTTCTGGTACATAATTGGCTGGGTATATGCAGGTTCGTCCAATTCATTGTGACCCCTGAGAATCGGATTGATCGAGATGGTACGATATCGAATCAAAAGAAGACATGTCTTACCAACGACGGTATACCATCAGATCTATGACGATATCTTTCCTAAAGTGATTTCGATACTTGAACGCGATCTCGATTGCTCGAGAAACGTCTGCGAAAGGAACCATCAAAATCATAATTATATCCCTCCTATGAGAATGCAACGATCTCGACAAAACGTGGATATTTACCTTCAGGATGATCGCCATTCACGTGCAGCACAGGGCAATTAATCATTTTTGCTGCATCTGAGCAATACAATGAAGATCGCGCCGCAGATGCAGGTGTTGTATACCCAATGCTAGAAGTCAACGTATCAGCCCAATGCGGAAATGAACCAGACAAGCTTGTGCGCACTTGTTGCTGTAGGTAAATCAGAATGTGAGAATGGTTCGAAAGGAGAGATACACAGTGGAACGCACTCTACCACGATGTGCACACTTCCCCCACAAGTGTAATGTGGCAAATTACCTGCAGATAAGTGGTCAAAACACATGGTGCTGTGAATTGAGCAATACATACTCAATCCAAGCGTCTCCATGATCACACCCTGGCCTGTGAAGCTCGCATCTCCATGCAATTGTACGCACATAACCTTTCAGGCCAGAATTACTTGTTGTATGCGTACTGAAAAAGACATCGTAGCTTACCTTATCTCCCAGCATACATCCCTCCGCCCCAACTCCCTTTTCAAGGGCCTTCAGAAGGCTATACTGCTTAGCCCGAGCCTTTCCTAGAGCAACAGGGTTCACAGCCTCTCGAGTGGGGGTGAGATTAACAATCAGCACGAATAAGCGAATGGACATACCCAAGTGTGACGGGTTTGGCAGCAGGGATACCTTGATTTCCTTCCCCTCATAGTTCAATGTGGGAGAGGCCACTGGACGGCGGTCATTCACTGTGGAAACACTAAATGGAGAGCATATACGTGCCCAAGTGACTCAATACATCCCCTGAGGTCGTTTCACCGTCGATCCGTGCTTCCGCTCCACCTTTCACTTTGTGAAAGAGCGCAGCAGGGTCATATTCCAAGAGACCAGTGAGCAGGTTTAGTCGTCCACGATGAGGCATGGCAAGGATAATATGTGTCATGTTGGCTAACTCACGGAACCTGGGTTGGTTACGTCAAAGAGAGAAGTCATTTAGAACACATACCCTGTGCAGCCGCCGCGAACAACGCGTCAAGCGCAGGCAACATCGATTCACCGCCCTCTAGACCATACCGCTTCACGTTTGGAAATTTAGCTTGCAAAAAGTTATCAAACACCTCGGAGCGCGCAAGCAATTCATGCATCCTTTGTTGATACTGCGGAGTAGGACGCACGACGCCAGTCGCCTCAGATTCCAGAAGGTTCGCAAACCAAAGGCGTTCCGTCTTGCTCGGCAAGTTCATATACTCATATGCGATACGCCCCACATAGACCGCGTTGAGAAACCCGGTGATCTGGTCGAGGGTCCAACTCTTACCCTTTCCATGGGTTTCATCGGACCAGAGAATGCCGTCAACGTTGTACTGGGTAGAAGGGTCTGTGAGGCCATATCGAGTGGGTTCGAGTGCTCCGACACGTTCACGTCGGAGAAGGTCAAGCGGGTCGATGGACGCGGCACGGTGACCATGAGTACGCAGGGCATCCGCATAGCGCAACAGAGAGGCATTCGTTACTCGATTCGCCAGCTGTGCGGATGTATCTGATGGCAGTTGTGAGTGTGCTAGTGGTGAAATCAAAGACGTGGTGACGCACAGTCTGGCATGGTGAACTCGCGCACCCTTCGGAAACCAAATGACTCGTCATGATAACCTCGCCTGAGGACGACGACCTTGCCCGAGTCCGCTACGCAGGCGTTCCTTGGACCCAGTCGCGCGAGGAGACGGCGCACAGGTGCATCGCGTGTCCGAATGTGCGTGTACATGATCAAGGATGTTCGCCCTTCGTGTCTCGGTATATATATGCAAGCGCGCTCGGATGGAGCTTGCGTTCTCGAACTTGAGTATGTAATAAGTCGTGGGACGATGCGGCCAGGTTGATTTGAACTCCATACGTACCTGACATTATTCTCGAGCTCTCACCATGACGTTGCTCAGTACTACCAATTTTCACTGGGGCTCAGTGGCCTATGGCGGGGTAATAGGCAAAAGATCTCGGCTGAGTCCGCAATACAGCCAAAGGTTCTTTCCCATCCCGAATCATCATCAAAGAGTCGCTTCTCATTTTTTGTTAATACTAACTTACGCGTTGCGGCGAGCGATCCGGGGAGGTCTGGACCGACCATTCCATGCTTCGCGAATGTCAAAGGCCAGATATAGAATCAGGTTCTGCGCCACCACATCATGTTCGTGGTGTGCGCATGGTGTTTTGAAGCATTGCGTCCATCATGCTGTAGAAAGTACGCAATCCTTATTCCTCGTGCTCCGCGTGGTATACTTACCTTTTTGCGACTCACCACCGTTCTGAAGTTGTCCCTCCTTCGTAACCCTCTAGCTTACAGCATCGCAAGTCCCTGATCGATGTGTGCTAGTAAGAAACAGGTTCGTTCGAGCAAGAGTAGCTCCTCTCCCTACTAAACCTCTGCCATAGTCGAAGATCTTGGATAACGGCGATGGTACGGGTCAACGCGAAGATACGAACGTTTCCGGCTCACTTATTTAAAGCTCCCGCCGTTTCCAACGGCTCTGACTCCCAAACCGTCGTGGTTCAGGGCCCGATGGGTGGAGTAGGAACTGTAGAAGCAGGTCCTCTCCCTGTTCAACCCTTGCAGTCAATGACCATGGTTAACGGTGTTGTTCAACACACAGATACCAACGTCTCCAGCACCACTAAAGCTTCCACCATTTCTAACGATTCCAACATCGTGGTTCGGAGCCCGACGGGTGCAGCAGGAGCAGCTCATTCCCCCGCTGGACACTCGCATTCGAGCATCATTAATCACGGCCAGGCTACAAGTCAACGCAAACACCCCACCGTCACCAAAGCTCCAGACGTCTCCAACGCACCCAAAGTTTTCCCCGTTTCCGGTGGCTCCGGGGCACATAATATCGTAGTACTGGGTCCGATGGGTGGTGGTGCGAGTTCTGTCTTCAACTTGATCATAGGCAAGGACGCTGCTTCGGTGTCCAACGACACCTCACGATGCACGACTGAAGCAACTGCTTATCCCATCGAACTCGGAAGCGCGGGAGGAGTCATTCCATGCACGCTCTACGACATGCCGGGTTTCAACAGTTCGCCTCCTGCTTTGCCATCAGGGGATATCAATCTCGCCGTCGTCTGCATGGAAGACCGTACATCACAGGTGAAGGAAGCTGTACACTATTTGAACGATTGGGCAAATCACAATGGTTACAACATGCCGGTTCTTGTCGTCATCAATCATATGTCACCGCGCCCGGATCCTTACTGGTGGGAAACAAATAAAGAACACTTCACTAAACTTCCTCTTGCGGTTGGTCATGTCTGTTTGACAAGAACAAAAGGGCAGAAGAACACTGAAGGACTCCGCTCTCTAATCATAGAACTCTTATCCCGTCGTGCATAAGGATCATGGCGCAATGTGGGCTTTATGACTGGTGATCAGGCATCCCAACATTGCATATATTACACTACTTATGCTTTAGGATTATGAGGTTATGAGGCTGTTCATCGTAGTTTCTTTTGTGCATCTCATGTTGCGTTCGAGAGCTATTCACTCTACTTCATGGCCAGTGCAACTTCCCACCATTTCATCTTGATTGGATCAAATCTGTTTCACGTCTTTACTATTGCTCAGCATTTGACGTCTCCTCGCTGGCTCAGGGGATCTCCGTATCTTCGGTTAATCATCTTCCCTCTTTCCCCCGGTGTTGTGCTTCGTGGGTTAAAACATGCATAAAATGTGACCAGTTGACCTGTGCATGTGTCAATGAGGATTTGGTGGTTGTTTCAACTTGTTTGGCAAGAGCCTTTGAAACAAACAAATCGCCAAACAGGTGAGTGAACTTTGTCCGGGTCGACGAGTCACCATTGTCTACATGCTGAAGCTATTTTATTGTCCACGTTGATGTATTGCATCTCTCTGGCCGAAAAGACAAGTACCCCTGCGACAGCGACCTTTTTCGACTCATCCTTCGCGGGAATGGGGCTTTAGCATCACGCAAATAAATCCTAAAATTTGGTACTTATGTACTTACTTGCTCTTACAGATACGGAAGGCACGTGTGGTGTGCGACCCCTGGTATGTTCCTGACCGTGCTATGTGTCCTCGAACTCCCCATTTAATTAATAGATGGGCTCTGAACGATTCACGGGCTTCTCGCAAATCGTAGTGCCAATAAATCAAACGCCATCTTCGTAGTTAGTTTAACAGTATGTCTTACCACACTAGTGAACGTTCCATGATTCGAAGCAGCTGGTCTCGTACACAAAGTCACTTGGTTCACTGCACAGGAATTCATTGTCATCCATAGGGCACAACTACACATAAACAGGAACCCAGGTCGTGAACAAGATGGAGCAATCGCGATACCGTTGAAATAGGGAAACGGCGATCGGACGCCAAACATTCGTACCATAACTGCACCCACCGCCAAGAAGATATATTAAAATAACTATCTTACTCGGGGTGCAATGCAATGTTTGCCTTTTCCCCCACAAACGAGTCTTTGCAACCGTATTCTTAGCGTCGGCGTGCGAATCCACGCCTCACAAAGGCAGCGTCCTTCGGTCATGTACTTGAACATTCTTCAATCATCGGCTGCCCTTACCACTATTCTATAGGCGACGTATGTGGGCGGTCTCGATCAATGTGCTTTTCGTCGTCATTATAGTACTGACCGTTGTATTGTACGATGATTAAAGAAAATGCGCTCGTTCCTGGGTTCATAATGGTAAATTTATACTATGTACTTCGCTTCGCCGTCAGTGCGATGGAAGAGGGAATAAATCCGGTGCCCGTGCGACAGGCCACGCCCACCGCTGGCCATCGCTAAACGACTCGCGTAACTTGGACTTGGATTTGTTCCAGGTGCGCACGCGATCACCTGTGTGCGGCTGGGAGGGGAATTAGGCCACTTACAGACTTACAGTTGTAAATGATTTACGATATGTTACAAAGAGGTCTCGAGGGACCGTGAGCAGTAAACACTGTACTAGTTTTGATGCGAAGACAAAGCCAACGCTTTATTTGGTCAATGGTCGCCTTTCAGGACGGTATCCAAGTCGGACGCACATATTAGCCTCACATACTGCTTACATAAGACCAGTGCTCATCGACCCAGACGTTCAAAGGGCGTGGCAATCACGGCAACCAACAAGAGAATGTCTGCAACCTCACCCGCTGGAAGATCTGCCTCTGGTTTGTTTGCTCTCCAACCCCTCTTGGGCGATTCTGCTGTTAATGCGACTGTTAGATACATCCGGCAGAAATACTGTCACCATCACCGACACGATCTTTTCCAAGCCAGCACCTGGATTTAGTGTGTTTGGAGGAGGTAGTGGTGCATTTGGTCAAACGACATCTGGAGCTCCCACCACAGCGGAAAAGAGTCCCTTTGGGTTTCCGGTACCAACCGTGCCGCAGCAACCTGCCAATGGTTCATTATTCGGGGCTAGGAGCGCTAGCAGATCTGTTACAGGTGTCGGGGGAGGTTCCGCACAAGCTGCAGGCTCTGGAAGCAACTGTAGGTGCCTAGTACTATCTGATGTGCACTGCATTTAACATATGATATTCATGGATTTCACCAGCTGTTACAGGCATCGATCTTCAACTCGTGACGACAGGAACTTCCACCCCAGCATACCGTGGCTTTAGAGATAAAGATCCTGGCGACCCAAGTAGAACGCTCCAGTATGAAAACATTACAGCTATTCCGTCCTATTCGTATATGTCTTCAGAGGTAGGCACAGATTGCTTTGCTTGTCTCGCTGTTACTGAATCATGTGAATCAGGAACTCCGTGTGCAAGACTATCAACAGAATCGCAAGCCCGCAGATGCATCCGGCTGCAAATCATTTGTACCATTCTGTGATCAACAACGTATGGGCGCCTTTGCTGATACGTCTATTGTATTTGGGAAACCAAGTCCCACCACAGCACCCCCCTGTTAGATCTTACTAAACAGAAACGGATGGAAGAATTCACGAGAAAATTTCTTCTCGGAGAAGAGCTCGTCAATGCTCAATTCCACATTTTTTCCGCCAGGTCCTCGTCATCAGGGCGAATCATCAAGCCTCGGATCATTTTCGCAAATAATCTTCTTCTTGCAAAGAGCTCAAGTTACTTTCTGGATCGTGCGTGACTCTTCTATAGATACATGATTGTTGTGCTCATTCGTCACATCTAGTGCTGAGCCTGGATATAGATCCTTCTGACCCTTCGCTGGCTGAACTCTCAGATGACGACGACGTTCCTAGCGATATTCAGATTGAGAATTATGGTTATGGGAGCGACAGTGATCTTGATGATGACAATGATCCTATTCTCGAGGAATCACAGGTCCAGTCTGTGACTTCCCCTTCTCAAAGTAGTGCTGAAATTCGACTCGAGGATGGGGACAAGTGAGACTTTCCATTTTCCGATGGATCAATTGATCACCAATTGAATTTGTGCATAGATCCGATCAAGTTTCTGAATCAGTTGGCTCCGGTACGTTCTCCGTCGATCCGGAACATTTTCGAATGGATAATAATATTTGTGGAAAAAGAAAAAGAGGGTGCGAGCAAAGAAACGGACGACCAGGCTGTAGTCAAAGAGACCCTGGGTAGTAAGTCTTCGAAAATCCATGGCAAGACGCGTCGAAAGTCCTCGGGAAGCCGCCATGTCCTTGTCAAAGATGCCGCATTTCAAACGTGAGTTGACATTGAAAGTCCTGCCAATTTTGTACTGAGTGAGGCTTTGCCTTCAGATGGTACACCCTCTTGAATTATCTGTCTACTGGCAACGTCAACTTCTTGCCCTTCAGTTCAGTCGCACCTAGTGGGCGACCTCCCCCTTCAACTTCTACGAGCTCGCTAGATGAGCCGAGGTGCTCTGCTAAGTCTATGTATCGCCTAGCGTGTAAGGTTAGCATGTCTAGTTATAGTCGAATTGCAGGACCAGGTTACCAACTTATAAACAACTGCTAGGTCGGGCTGGACGACCTTCGTGATCAGGCTTTGGCGCATATCCGAAGCAACCTTAAGGATCACAATATCTTGAGCGAGATTTCTTGCAGCCTTGTTTCCAGGTGCGCAACAGCTCTTCGTTGACGACTCCGCTCGCTTGCTCACCGAACTGAAGTCATCCACAACTACTGAATATGGAGCTCGATATGTTGTACTTCTATATCGCAACACCTCCCGTCGTTGCAAACTTTCCCGCCCTGCTGCGGCGGATCGCTAACAAGGAACTCCCTCATGGAGTCGATATCATGACCGACATTCACTCGAGGCTTTTGAAGGCACTTCATCCTTTCTCGTTTCCATCGACGTCATTCCCGCCTGCACAACCTTCCCTTCCGTTCCCCATTTCCGCTTCTCGTATCCCTCCGATTCACATCCACCTACCGACAACGACCGTGCAAGAGCTGGGCGCCAGAACCATGGATGACTCTGCATCTGGACCCCGTACGGAGCAGGGGAATGATTGTATTGAACAGGTAGTACCGCAGTGCCGGCGATCAATGAGCCACAAAAAAAACAGAGTAACACTGCCTGACGAAACGAAGGAGGAATGAAACGGATATACGTGTCGCGTTGGTAATTTTCTCGTTGGGCGCCGTGCAAGTGTTTTGTCTTTGATTCCAGTCGACGCTTTTGAATCGATCCGTGAACGAGGTTTCCATTTGTGATTGTTTTCCATCTGGCGGTAGAAAAACACATTGTCTTCACTCAGACCGCTCTGTTACAAGGTGTATTAGTATAACCCAAAGAACGCTGTGAAAGGGAATATGATAAACCGTGACCCTCAGGCTCCGGTGAACCCAACAGCATCTGCATCTACCATCTACACCCGACTCAGAAAAACCACATCGGTAGCTATTTCCAGAACGGTAAGCCTTTTCAATACGAACCTGTTCGTTAACACGGCTGCTTTCCTGGAACCACAGGATGCCACTGGGGACGTGTTCGTTTACCCCATGGGTGCGGCCCGCACGGCGGTTCCCGAGGCTGCCTGGGAGGGCGGGAACAGCGGACACTGGCAAGTCTGGCATACGGGTGTGTCGGTCAGTGCATCATTGTCATAGCGGGGACAGTGCGAGGACGCTCAGCAACCGTCGCGCGCTGTTAGACTGCGGAACTAAAACGCGCCGTGGTCAGTGTGACGACGGGGCGTTGCAGGGAGGGCGAAGGCGGGCAGGCAACTTGAAGAAGTTCGGCGCGGCGTCCGAGTCGCGTCAAGTGAGTTGTTGCGTTCCCGAACCACCTCTGAGGTTGCCGGACATGCCAACCACCGAGGAACATTCTACCGCCGATAGTATCCTGTGAATAGATTATAGCTCCCTCATTTTTCGCTTTCCCTCGATGTCCGGCGAAGGCCTCAGCGCAACCTCAGCGCGCTTGTATATAGGTTAGATGTTTACGTAATTGAATTATATTTCTGCTTTTCACCATGATAGTGCCTTGTAACAATATTCGTGGGCTGGTCGAACGCCGTCGAACTTTTCGGAAGGCCTTCCAGCCTTTTTCCCATCAAAGAAGTCGTGAAGTTATATTGCTATCGTGACTCACACCACTACGGTAGAATTACATACACGCCAGCTGTAGAAGAAACCAAAAACGAACGACGGAAGAAACGAGGACTACAGCGAACGAGCGTAGGAAGTTGCAATGCAAGTCATAAACAAAGCTGGAACGTCTGGGTATACTATCGTGGACATACGGTTAACGTGAAGGGCGCGGAAAAGGCGCTGCCTATCAACTAGTCGTCGCCTGGTCGTACAGAAAAAAAGCACAAGAAACAAAAGGCGAAAAGTAGGCGTCACTTGGAAACAAAGAGGCATCAAGCGTCATCATATAGCGTACGGTAGGTCAGGGAGATATCCAGCGCTTTTCACGTATGTGACCCGTTTCGTTCCATTGCAGTTCCTCCAGATCAGGTTCCTGACCGCCTGCGTCGACTGATACCGTCGCTCGTACAAGTCCATGTTGTACGACACGTCTTCCCTGGAGAGCGTCGTCACGCACGCGTGGTCGACAAACTTGAGCCCTCTCGACATGAGGAAGTCGCCGTTTTTTCGTGTGCCCGCCCACCAGTCTTCCATCGCCCCGACGTATTTCTCGAGGCCAGTCACAACGCCGACTATGGGCACTCTCGCCGGCACGGCGGATCGCACGGCGTTGAACATCTTCTTGGCGATGCCTTCCTTTGGTCGCAAACAGTACATGAGGAGGTCGATGCCGCGCTCGCTATAGAGGTCGCCGATAGTCCTCTCTGGATGAGCATCGCCCCCGAATCCGGGGATGTCATAAATATCGAAAGCGTGTTCGTTGATGTCTACCCTGTACGCGGCCGGTGCCACCGTGCAAGGATGTATGTCGGTGCTAAAAGGTGCGTCTTCGCGGCCGAGGATCAAGTTTACCAGGGAGCTGATGCCCATGCCAGTGCGTCCAAAGACGACAACAACGTGCACCCGGTCGCCCTGGTATTAAAAATATTTTAAAGGAAACAGACATGTCAAGCACACCGCGGGAGGCGCTGTAAGGGGGATAACTCACGTTGTCCACCGGCATGGGCATCGTTGGGGATTTGGCTTCGAACGGATTTAGCCCGCGCAGCCGAGCCAAGACGGGCGTTTCAGTAGTAAAGAGCCTGGTAGATACGAAGAGCTTATTTGAGGCCATCCTAGGTGGGAGCGCGGCGGTGGAGGGCTGGCACACGCGGTGAGTTGGGTTGAAAGACGTTTGGCAGCTCGCACAGGGGCGTTTATGGTCCTTGAGAATGATGGGTCTTATTAAGAAGGCGTTTGCAGCGGGGACGAAGGAACGCCTCATGGAAATCGTGCCGCACCCTGAGGGTGCATGCTTGGACGGTGGGCCCCCATGTCTTCTGATTTCTCCACTGTTATCCCCTCATCGAAGCAACAGACATGATGCACACTCCCTGTGGCAGTGGAGCCGTATCGCGGTTGTTCTCCTGTTGAGGTTGTATTGATTCCGCCGATTGGGCGTCGAGGAGACACCCTCCCTCGATCACCGTCACCACTCTATCGGAGTCACGGACGACTCACGTGGTCAACTGCAGGGTCCCTCGTGTTCTAATCTTTCGTTCAGAGAATTCGATCTTGGCCCGGGGAAGAGAAAGAGAACAAGCTGTTTTACGTGCCAGAAACGCGAATCGTTCAGTAACGAGCGAAGGTGTCAGTATGGTCTTCTCGTCCGAAGTTCAGGTGGGTTTGCTTGTCTTCGTATGCCTCTACCTCGAAATCACGTCAAATAGGGCGTTAAACACGTGCCGCGGAGGTCTTCACGACGGCTGAGCCCGTCATCGTACAAGTTGCGCCAATTGAGGAACGATGACTATCTATTCTACGTACACGCAAGCTCTCCACGAGCCTCCTAATCGTAAACATGCCTGCCCTTGCTTTACATCAAGCATTACTGCCGGGAGGGTCGGGAGGCAGACGTTATCTGAGGGACAGCAGCCTGAGCTGAGCCATCCAGCAGCACCAAGCAGAGTGAACACACACTCTCATTAATTTCAGAGAAACATGTCTCCTCGGTGGAGCCATCTTCCAACGACCCTCTTCTCTGCCCAACAATTTCTCAGAATAACTCGCTTTGCTGCCTTTTCCGACTCTGAAAGTCTGTCTTTGAACACCGCATCACGAGTAGCCGAGGCGTCCAACGTTGTGACGCATGCATGGTCAGCGAAGACCATGCGTCTCGCTTTTAGATCGGCCTCGTTCGTCGACCACCAAAGATCCATCGACTCGCCGTATCTCTCCAGACACGTTATCACGACAACGATGGGAACGTCATCCGACACCGCGGACCGTATCGCGGTGTAGTTTTGGTATCCTGCGTTCGCGTCTCCGCGCGTGCCACGCAGACAATTGACGACGAGGTCGATCCCGAATTGGGCGTCGAGTTCGCGGAGGGCTTTAATGATGGCTGAGCTGGGGCATTTGAAGGAGCCGAATCCGGGAGAGTCGATCAGTCGGAAGGAGCGTCCGTTGAGCGTGAAGGGGTAGGCGGTGAAGGATTTGGTGCAGGGACTGACGTCGGTGGAGATGGGTGCTTTGGCGACGCCGCCGGTGATCGTGTTGATAAGTGAGCTAGCACCGACGCCCGTTTGGCCGATGATGACGATGTTAAAGATGTCCTGGTGTCGGACCGCGTGAGAGGGGTGATATGATTCCGATGGGGTCGGAGGGTTTGGGGAAGGGTATGTGTGTGTGAAGTGGGCATAAAATATTGGTAGACTGACCTTGTCACTCAGAGCATCTTCGTGTTCTATTTTTTTCAAGAGGTCGCTGATGAGAGACGCTTTTGAATCTTTGCGGAGAAAGGCGGGAAGAAAGTGCATGCCAACGGAACTCTCCAGAGGCTATAGAATTCCGACTTGGACGGACAAAAAGGTTGATCGGGTAGAAGGAAAAGTGCAGCTTGCTTGAGAGAGTGGCACACTGCTTTTAATTGATAAGAATACGACGAGGGTCGCAAAGGCACTGCGAGCGTTGTCAGTTTTCCGCCGACGTTGGACGAGACCTCGAGGCGCTCTAAGGACGGTTGGGGATATTACATATGGCAATTGGAAGCGAGCAGTGCCTACCACGTGTAAGTATGCAGTTGTTCTTGGCCTCGACAATTTCAGAGATAACGACAACAAGTACTGATGCGATACTTGTACTCGGACTCATCAGGAATGCTGGCGGGGACGCGTTCTAATACGATGGGCGATGTTGGGTGTCGGTCTTGTCAGGGCGGCTCAACATTTTGACAGCAGTCGGCGCCGGTACTGTACATAATAGGTCTATCTGGCCAGGCTGTGCCACCTGCAGCCTAGAACCCTCTGGCTTGTGGACTCTGGTTCGTTAGAAAACGGTGTGGGTGTCCGAGATCGCGGAGGAAGGCACTTGTCAAGCACGAGCCTGCCAATTTCGCGGAGAGGTGATCAAGATAGGCCCGATAGCATATGTACTCGAAAATTATAAAGGCTACGATCAAACTCAGAATGGAAAGTCAGGATGCTCTCGGGAACGGGCGTAAGATGGTCAAGAGAAGAGCCGGAGAGGGTACCCGACAGCACACGAAGGAGTTTCGGAAGACGAGCACGTTCGTCTCAGGACTGAATTTTAGCGTTGCATAGCTCAAATAGGAAGGTCGGGAGTAGCGGCCCTGAGTTTGCCGTGATTATTGACCTCGCCGATGAGGACGACTTGCAGTGCAACGACAACGTAAACGGGCAGCGACGACTACCACAACCAGAACTCGGAATATCTTACGACTGTTCGAGCCTGCGTTGCCTGCGATTTCGCCTGTGTTCCATCCGACTCGTCGACGTGTCCTAATTCAGCACACTAGCCTCAAATCATTTGCCCATATCCCAAATCCATTCTCGGTTCGCAGATAATCTATATCCTGACACATTTAAACGCCCTCCCGTCCCTTCCTTCCTTCTTTAACACCCCACCACTCATGGACTCCTACAGCGAGCCTTACACCCGCGCAGGCGACAACATTTCCCTAGATGTCGTTCGCGAGAAAGTGCGCGCCCTCGAGGAGAGCCACAAAGCTCATGGTGCACAACTCTCGGGCAGAATAGTCCACGTCTGCCACTATCTCCCCATCGTACCCACCCTCATCTCTCACACAACCCCGGCCGCAGCCGGCGTTCTTAGCCCTCCTCCGTCCCCTCCAACAACCTATGGCGACGTCCCTGCTAGTCCAACAGGGGACGCCGCACAGGCAGAACCCCCTCAGCAGTCGTCTGTTCCATCCCGGCGCTGGAAGCTCGGGCCCAGGTACGGCCATGCTGCCATGATCTCGGGCATTCGCTCGCTCTCTGCCACTCATGACCAGCTCATCATTGGTTGGACTGGCGACGTCCTTTCACTTCCTTCCGAGGGTGCTGCATCTGCAGAAGAGGACGGAGCCAGCGCAGGTAGCGCAGAGAACCGCATTCCGAGTCATCTTGTCAGCCAAGCCGATAAAGAGGCGTTGGAAGCCGAGCTGGTCGGCTATGATGAAGATGGCCAGGCTCAAGGAATCGAGGGAAACAAGAGCAGGCTAACCTACGTGCCTATCTGGATGGAAGACAAGGTCGCACATGGACATTACGATGGGTATTGCAAAACGAGTGCGTTTTTCTTCTTGCTGCATCCTGCTTGTCTTTGGTTTCTTGGCTCCACAATCTTATCATTGCTCGTGTGCCCCGGGGTCTTTCACACGCCACTCTTTTGGCCCGAAATTTCTAAACATGTGCTCGTTCTTTATGTGGCGATGTTAGTTCTCGGCTGTTTGTCCGCTTCTGGATAATCACCCCATCATCGTGGCAGCCCCTGTTGATAGGCATTCCCGTTGATCGTTTGATCCCGCATCCCTTGGCGCTTATCTTCCAGCGATAATGATGCCGACTATCCAATGATCGCAATGGAGCTTGCTGTCCTCTCCAATGTTCGTTGGCGTCGTGGCTGCAGAGATAGATAAAGATCAACCCATGCCTTTTTTTCGTGGGCTCTTCTTTGCTTCTTTCCCTTTCGAGATTTTTAGCATCCGGCAATATTTTCTATCGTATCTGACATCCTGATATTGACTTTTCCGAAAGCACTTTGGCCGTTGTTCCACTATCTGCTATGGCAGGACGTTGCTACGGAGTATGCGTCGGCAGATGCACACTGGGTGCACTACGAACAAGTGCGTCTTTGTCACTAGATTACCAGATTTGAGATCTCATGGTAATCGATATCTAGGCAAATCGGGCTTTCGCCGAGCGGATTGCCTCAGTTCTTCAACCAGGTGACCTGGTTTGGGTACATGATTACCATCTTCTCCTCGTTCCAAAGCTTTTGCGGAGTGCCGTGGGTGAGAAAGGGACCGACGTGTGAGTCAGTGTCACGCGGCATTCCCGCACGAATTCTGAACATCTGGATCATACTACACAGAATCATTGGTCTTTTCGTTCACACCCCATTCCCAAGCTCGGAGGTATTTAGATGTTTGCCGCGTAAGTTGGTTGCCAATTTGCTCATCCTTGCCTGATCTGATGGGTATGTTAGGTCGCAGAGAGATTCTGGATGGGATGCTCGGTGCCAACTTGGTCTGTTTCCAAACTTACTCGTACACCCGTCACTTCACGTCCACTTGCGTCCGCGTTTGTGGATATGAAACGACCACCCGTTCTTTCCCCCCGACCAGTCCCCCCGACTCGTCCTCCGATTTATACACCAGCACGCACTCGACCTCTTCCCGCCCTGATCGCAGTAAATCATCCCATTCTTCCGACAAGAAATACATAGGAATCGACGTGCAAGGACACATTGTTACGGTTTCTCATTGTCCGGTCGGCATCGATGCCGAACGCGTAGCGAAGGACACGTTGAGGCCTGGTATTCAACCAAAGTTGGAGTCCCTCCGAGCGCTCTATGCGGACAAAAAGATCATCGTCGGACGGGACAAGCTGGACGTCGTCAAGGGAGTTTTGCACAAGGTCTGTCTGTCCCCTCCGTGCTTCGTGCTCTTCCCTGCCAAGATGCGATTTGCTCATAATGATATAGCTCCGTGCATTCGAGAAACTCTTGCATGATTACCCCGAATGGCAGGGCCAGGTCGTGCTTATCCAAGTGACGTCGCCTTCGCTCTCTGATTCTCCCAAGTTGGAACGTCAAATATCGGAGTTGGTCTCGCATATCAATGGAGAATATGGAAGTCTAGATTTCATACCCGTTCATCATTAGTACGTCCTTCGCTTCTCTGCATTCATACATTGTTCCATTGCATCTCTTGTCGTGTTTCGCGCGCTAACCTTTTTGGGTTTCGTGTAGCCACCAAACACTCAAGAAGGACGAATTTTATGCTCTTCTTTCTGTTGCAGATTTGGGAGTCATCACGCCACTACGTGACGGCATGAACACGACCTCTATGGAATTTGTCATCGCACAGGAACGTACCAATCGATCACCCCTTGTCTTGAGCGAGTTCATGGGCATCAGTCAACATATGGCTCAGGCACTACATGTCAACCCATGGGATTTGGGTGTACGTACCATCGTCTCGTCCCTTTTTTCGTTTGGACTAATCAACGAAACCGATGAATGAAAGGACGTCGCAGCGGCGATGAACACAGGTCTCCTCATGTCCTCTACCTCAAAGGCGGCTCGGCACGAGCCGCTCCACAAAGTCGTGACTACTCACACCTCGCACACGTGGGCAGCTTTGCTCGTCAAGAAACTCCTCACCCAGATCAACTGCCAGAGCAATGCGCGCGGTACTCCCTACCTTCCCAAGGAGCTCATAAAAGACAAGTACGAAAAGGCGGGAAAGCGCCTGTTCTTATTCGATTACGATGTGCGCATCCACAACGGGGTTGTCATGAAATTTAGTACTAACAGTGCTTGATGTCAGGGAACGCTCACCCCCATCGTCAAGACACCGTCGATGGCGACCCCTTCGTTTGATGCGTTAAACGCACTCACGAGGCTGGCTTCTGATCCTCGCAACGTCGTCTACATTGTCTCCGGTCGAGACCAAGCATTCTTGGAGGCCCATCTGGGTCACATCAAGCACCTCGGCATGAGCGCCGAACATGGCGGATTCATCCGTCAGCCGTCCCACGGCGACAACCGGGACGAGGCGGCGGACGAAGAAGGCTGGGTCAACTTTACCTCAAAGTTGGACATGGGATGGATGGATGAGGTGGCGGAAATCTTCAGGTATTATACCGAGCGGACAACGGGCAGTCATATCGAGGTAAAGAAGAGTTCGATTACATGGCATTATCGGTCGAGCGATCCCGAATGGGGGTGAGTTGGTGTTGTTCTCTTTGCTGCTATTCCTAATAAGAGAGCCGTAGATTATTCCAGTGCAGACAGTGCCAAGACCTGCTGGAGAACAACCTCGCGCACAAGCGTCCCATCGAAGTACTCGTGGGAAAAAAGAATCTGGAGGTACGCCCCTTGGCCGTGAACAAGGTTCGTCGTCCTGTTAGATCTCTTTCCGGGATCGTCCCAACTCAGCGTTTTTCGTCTTACTGTCCAAAACAGGGAGAGATCGTCAAGCGGATTCTGTACATGAATCCGGACGCGGAGTTTATCTTCTGTGCAGGCGATGACAAGGTAAGGTAGACAAGTTGGTGGAACACATGATCTCCGATCTGACTTACGTTTTCCCTGCTGCCGTTACCGTTTCCGACCCGGACCGAACCGCTTTCGGATGCAGACGGATGAAGACATGTTCCGATCGCTGCACGTCTTCCCGTCCAACCACATGACTGGCAGCAAGATCCAGTTCGAAGCACCCCTGTCGGTTACGCTCATTAATAACAACGACAACAACAGCGGTGCGACCCCGCCGCCGGACGTTGAGCTCGCCATCGCGCCGGACGCGATCTTCACGACGGCGGTAGGACCGAGTACAAAGCGGACGTTGGCGAGTTGGCATTTGACGACGCCCGAAGAGGTGGTCGAGCATATGTTGAATCTGGTCGGGGAGACGAGCCGGGGGGCGACACCTGCGGCTGGGGAAGGTGCCGAGGTCAAGGGATACCTGTGAGCGAGGAGACGCAACGGAAGCGGGTGGTTCACTAGATCAGTATGTATTGTGTACGTGTGTATTTGTGGTTCCCGGGGACAGCGGAGACTGGATGGATAGGTAACCTCTCAATGAGACTGGATGATGGTTAGAAATGGTACCTCTGCTACTTATTTATGTTTGGACTATCCCCAAGCTGTAGGCGCTGGCAGGATATATTATCGTTTTATCGACTCGGACCGATTTTACTTGCACGCGTGTTACTGTAAGACGAGAAGATTTTTTGGGGTTTTTTTTTTTTTTCAATAATATCATGTCTTTTCGATCGCAGTTTTCTTTCGGATCATCGACCGTGATCATTTCTGTACCGGTGATGGGTCCCGGAGACCCTGTCCGGAGGGGCCTCTAGCGGCCATCCGACCAGCTATTATGTTTGCTGGATCGTCATTTCATTCTGGGGCCGGGGCAACTTTGGACATCGAGGAAGTGATCATCGTTGCCAGAACCGCTAGACCTTCTCTCAGAAGCACACAAAGATCGTCCGATTCCTTTGAAAATCGCAGCGGCGCGCTGAGTCACCAACTTGAATTCCTGACTCCGTCGACAACATCATTGAAGTGCAAATTTGACCAAAAACAAACTACTTATGTCGGAAAATTGCCACACTGCAAGAAAAAGCCTTTACAGAACGTGCATGGCTGGCCGGGCGGAGCACAATGGACGTGCCATGCGCTCCGCTCAAATTGGGTCAGCCTCACTGACCTCGTGATCCAGGTTATGTCAAATTGTTACGACTGACGGGACAATTCGGAACCTTGTATTCGGGACGGGCATGAATAAGGTGGCTAGTGGAAACTTGTGAAGACTCGATGGTTGAATGCTGGTTGCGGTGGGAGGGGAAGGATACCATACCCTCAGCTGAGCTCACCATCTGATATGTGGATGCAACTGGAGCTGCGAACGTCCTAGAAAGGGGACGATTGTATCGTTGAGTCGATCGGTCCTTAAGCAAGTTTACATTTGGACAAGTAGCTGCTCACCCCCGTGAAGATCATCCATCGACTCGTTCAACATGACGGATCCCTCGCAGAACAAACCGGACAGCCGATGATCTATAGGCTTGTACCTCTGCCACTGGCCCTGGCGCGGTCGGTCGACCACTGGAAAAGTGTAAATTATCTTCATTTGAACTAACATCCGAATACTGTAAACTTGGTGGTGCAAAACGATCTCGGTCTGAGGTGTTGCACTGATAGATCGGTACACACCTCCGTCTCTGCGATAACATTTCCTGTTCAGTTTTCGAACGTTCACGGTTTGATGAGCAGTGTTGACGTTGAAATTTGAACCGATACTTACGGTGAACCCACGGTACAAGTACTGTGAGTACTCAGTACTCAACTTTGAATGTGAGGACCTAGATGGGCGTATCGATGGCTCAGTATCGCATCGCCATCGCCTTTTAAATTTGCCCATCATGGCTCAATTGGCCATTTGGTCAGTCGCGAGCAGAAGCAGCCAATCCATCTCGTTCTGGGTCTCTTCCTGGCCAGTCCAATGGTAGGACTGCCACTGTCTGCCAGGGAGTTAAGTCGGAACGATGTTCATCATGCATGTAGCGATTTGGGATTATTAGTTCACGTTATCCGCTTCAGACTCACCGCCCTAACTTGGTATTCGCCCACTCGCCGAGGTTCTATTCAATCCATTTCAAAGGGCCTTCACGGCGGGTTGGCATACTATGATGTCCCACAAATTGTACGATTGCAAACGACGGCGCCGCATCGAGAAAATATTTGTTGCTCCTCTCCGTCGCATCCCTTCTTCCGCCTGCGCTCGCCTCTCATCCGCTAAAGGTTCTGCGGAGAAAGGAAACCATAACAGTGCGTGAGACGGGCATGAGTGGCCGGTGTATGCAAGTGGGAGAGTAAAATAACAAGCGAACGGACCGCCCGGAAGATGCCGAGGCGTTTTGTATCCTTCCTTCCACGTGTAAAACGATTCGGGTGGCAGGGCACCCCCACAGCGAATCCTAACCAAATAAACTTGACGGGCGCTGCACGCTCGGAGTGACGAGCTCGACTGGCCTCTCAATCCGCGAGCATTCACCAGATGTTGCTCGTTTGCCTGACTTACCTGGAGTTGATCGATGATCTTTCATGGAACCCGACGTTCCTCGTTACTTCCTGCAAACACGCGAACATTGATTTGTGTCGACGACTCGTGTTGCAAGTCTCGAAGGAAGGCGATCATTGCTCCCGGAAACAATGCACCACTGCTGCGAGTGCGTTTCTATCTCAATTACATGACCGTCTAATTTCTTCATATCGAATGCGCAACCCAAGATGATTCGCCTCAAGTTGATGGTCGCATGAATCGACCAGTGTCTCTCGTTTGCAAGGACCTAGACGAAGTACATCACTATGAACATTGAAAGGTGAGCGGCACCCATTTATCACACGCCGTGCTACTTACTAGTGTTCAGACGCGGTGAACATTTTTCGACCGACACGCTGTAAAACTCGAGTTCAAAATCATTCTCACTGTCATGAACTGATCAGTGACCACTTTGACAGAGCAACTAAGGTGCCATCTTGAGTTGCTTCGAGTAACTCTTATTTCTCGTGTGCTAGATCAGATGAATGCATTCCGAGACGCTTATCCATAAACTTCGGGGAATCATGATTCCCTCATTACGCTGCCATTAAGGTCACTATAGGGCATCTATCCAGGTCTGCACGTTCCAGTGGTGAGGTCCTACTTTCAGATTGCTTGCATGGTACTTAGGATGGGACGTTGCAGGCATCATCTCACCTCATTTACTTGAATCCTCAGACAGGGGTTGTCGACCTCGAGTCCGTTTCTAATGAACTAGGTTCCAAACACCAACTACTTAGCTGTGGGCCGAGCTCGTTTCAGTGCTCACGTGTGTCCTGCATTCCCTTCTTGATTGGATGAGTGCCCACTGCCGGACTCGAAGCGTTGTCAAGCGGAGGCTTTTCAGATCGGCGGCGGCCACACGCGACTTGAAGGTCAGGAGACTCGCGGGCGAGCAATTATTTATCTCAACTGTTTCGTTCGGCCTCTACGGTGGTACTCTTTCCGCAGCTCAAGCGAGATAAAGCATTCCGCTGCGGCGCAGCCATTTGGCTGGCGGAGAATGTGTAAAGTATTTGACTTCGATGGCCCCATTCTTTAGGTGCAAAAGGGCAGGGAGAGAGCTTGGACTGCAGGTCAATCATTCGTTCGCACCTCTCATCTATTCTCTAGTCAGATATCTACTCTCTTTATCCGTCACCATGTTCGCTCGCTTCTTTGCACTTCTCCCCCTTGCCCTCCTTGCCACTGCCCTAGCTCCACAGTGCGACCTCAGTAAGCCCTACTGTTGCGACCAGGCCGTCAAGGTACATTCATGGCCCTTGTTGAATCAGACGTAACACATCCCTGTCGCTATAGCCTAATGACTCTAAGGTCCTACAAACTGTCGAATCACTTAACATTAAGGATGCGATAATCGTTTGGATATGCTCTGGTTTAACTAGCATTCCGAGCGACTTCGTCGGCTTGACTTGCAGCCTTATCGATGACACTTCCGCCGACTGCGATGCGGACCCTCTCTGCTGTGCACAGGAGTTTGAGGTATGTATCATCCCTGTTTGGACATTGTACAATTCGAGGATCGCTTAACGCAACTCTCAGTCGGTCTTCTGAACACTTTTTGCATTAACGTCACTACCAATAAGCATTGAACGTATGGACGGAAGAAGCGGGGTATGGTGGCGTGGTTTCCGGTGATCTTTCAAAATATCGTGGAGGAGCGATAGCCCGATTGCAATGGACTTGTGGTTCAGTATTCTAATTTTTGCGTGACTGTATTACTGTGTAGTATGTGTTCAATTGATAAACTGCACAGTTCGTGAACGGCGATAATTTACTTATATAACCTTTCCGTACAAAATACCCATTTCATGGTCTCAAGTTCGAGCACAGCGCTTCCATTCCTGACTTCAAACTTGTGGACACAGTTCACATCTCAACGATAGGAACAGATAATCATTGGCCTCGTTTATGTAACTTCGTAGCATCTAGAAATACATGATTTTTGTGCTGAGGTGGCATATGAATTGTTGAGTAAAATGTGTAGTTTTGAGAGTGACGCGACTCGATCGGAGTACATACTAGGAAAGTACTATGTACATAGGTGGTAAGGGCCGTAAGGCTTCGATATGCTCAACTCTGGCAACTCATCCTCTGTCGTTCTCTAACCAAAAGTATGTCACGATTCCTTCAATCGAGTCTTCGTATTTGTCTGTTTCAATTCGAATTGTATTCTTGCCTCGCCTCAGGCGTGTGCAAAGAGTCATTTTGCATGGCACTTGAAGCATACTTACTTTTATGATAGCCGAAATGCTTCCCGGCATCACACCACTGGGACGAAACTCGCGTCTAACTAACCTAACCTAACCATTTCGCAGGCAATGCAGCACCACACGTGTTGAGTTATAGTTGCTCCTGGGCAACTGTCTCGTATGACTTGTCATTTTAAATATCTCACCTCGTGGTTCTGGGAGTGGTATACTTCAGAGAGGGCGTTTGTGACTTGTTACAACTGTTGCTGACGAGGCAACCTGACGAACTTCATCATCAATCATTTGAATCAATCAATCAGCTCAGCCCTACGGTAGTGCTGGGAAAACACAACCAGTGGTTGGGGGGTTATGTTAGTAAAGCAACAATAATCTTGCATTTCCGAGTCCAGACGGCCAACTGAGTTGCTTACGTATCCGGAGCTACGCCTGCGGAGCGATCGTGAGCTTCTATTTGCCGCAGTATTTTCGAATGATCAACTCATATGTTTATTTCAGGACTAGGGTGAGATGGTACCGGCGTAATACCGAAACTCTGGACCCAACCCTGCCCAACCACGGAGTCTGAAAGGCAGAAACAAAGTAACCTGATCACGTGCATGCCCTGTGGTTCTTTCAATGCCGTCATCGAATGTTTGCCGACATTGGGCGGCCCATCAATATATCGTGATCGGCCCCTCTTCACGCCGGTTATAGCGTAATGGCACGGTCACGGTTTGCCGCGTGCGGCGAGGTAAACGAGGCCAATGATTGAATGAGCTCCAAATTCGCTTGGTGAAGTGACTCAATTCTCTACCAATTTTTTAGTATTCGAGAGCTCAAATTGGTAGAAGGCCTACTCCAATGTCGCGTTAAGCAGTAGCAAGTTCGCAAAATTTTGTAGCTCGGGGGCTTTTCTAGTATGTAGCAGCAACGACTCGTTTCAAAATACCTCAAGTTCCTATTCGTAAATGCATGACTCTTCGGCAATGCAACGAACCCTAACGTTACGAGATACTATTACCTTGTAAGTACTCACTCAGCGCATGCTGTTGCCAAGCTGTGGCGGCCCGGTTCAGGTTTGTGCGGAATGAACTTCCTTTTTTTTTTTTTTCTTTTCACAACGCAAGCGAACCGAAAATTCAATGGTTCTTGTCAGTCGCAACATGCCATCACCTCGAGGAAAACGTAAACCGTGCGACGGGGTCCCCTTTCTCCATGTATAAAGACGGGTAGAGCAGACCAGGACGACAGGTCAAACACTTGCGCCTTTCATCAGCCGTCTTCTACCCCCACTCTCTCAAAATGTTCGCTCGTGTCTTCGCTCTCCTTCCCTTGGCTCTCCTCGTCGTTGCCGACCAGCAGTGCAATACCAGCTCTCCCAACTGCTGCAACCCCGCGGCGTCTGGTTCCGTAGGTTTTCTTCCTTTTGTTATCCTTGAAATTTTCCTGAATCCGTCTGGTTCAGGCTAGCAGCCCTGCTATCGCGGACAAACTCAGTGGCCTTGGTCTCGGTTTGATTGGCGACCTCCTTGCCAGTGTTGATGCCGTCGTTTTCACGGACTGCACTGGCGTTGTTGGCACTGGCTCCGACTGTTCTCAGACCCCCGTTTGCTGCGAGCACAACCTCTCCGTAGGTTGACCATTTTTGAACCTGTGTGTTTGGTTACTGACGTTGTATTTAGAGTGGCTTGATCGGTGTCAACTGCTCGCCAATCAAGGTTGCATAGAGGGTATTTGGGTGGTAGTAGGCGGTCTGGATTGGCGGAGTAGTTTACCTCACATTTGGATCTTCATTGACGTGATTGTTATACCCTGCTTACCAGCAGTAATTGAAGTCGATGTCGTTGGTGTTCTTCAGTTGGCCGATTTGCCGGAACATTGTAAGGATCAGTAGGACGCACACATTGAGTTGTCCTCCATGTTGTGGAGGCGGTGGTTATTCATTAAGGCTTTCGTGCTCCGTGGCATCGACTTTGGCTAAAGTGAACGCATGCGCGCGTGGAGATTGTGAGGAACAGAGTCTTTGGAGCTATGCTTCCTACTACTATCCCCGACTCCACTGGTGCCGAGAAGGGTTTTGTCGGTAGGATTTTTTCAAACAGTCTGCAGGCACAGGCACGCCTTTCTCTATTTGTGTATTTGCATCGACCGATATTATTACGTGCATACACAGCCAAAGGAATTTGCCTGCTGGTAAATCGGCTTCAAAGAGATCGTCCCGTCTGACGGTGTCTTCAATGGACACAATCATGGAGGTAGACTATTGACTGGCGAGACTTTTCACTCGTGATTGTGATTCTGTTCAGCCGTCTGTAACTTTATGCGAAAGAGCTTCGCCAGATTAGAAGTTGAAATGGATTCCAGTCCAGGATCTACGGACACCAAGAAACGGATTCCTATGATATATCTTGGGAGTCCGACGAGGATTAATTGGCGCCTGGCGCCGCTACGATTATGTAAAATAAGATGTCAAAGCAAGCGGTGTGTCACAAGGTACATGTTCTAATTCGAAAATAACTTTACTAGTAGTAAGTACGATCCGTGGTCTCCGTTGATTCTCGCTTGACATGGCAGGACTCTCCGAGTCGGAACAAGACGAACCTAACATTACGAGATACTATTACCTTGTAAGTACTCACTGAGCCCTGCGCTGTTGCCAAGCATGGTTTCATTGACCAGCCTGTGGCGGCCCGAAGTTCAGGTTTGTAGCAGGCGAAATGAACTTCCATTTTTCGTTTCTTTTCGCGACACAAGCGAAACAAAAAAAATTAGTGGTTCTCTGTCGTGGGTCCGAGTCCCAACACGCCATCGCCTCGAGGAAAACGTAAACCGTGCGACGGGGTCCCCTCTCTCCATGTATAAAAGGGTGGGGGAAGCAAACCACAACGGCAGGTCAATCACTTGCGCCTTTCATCAGCCGTCTTCCACCCCCACTCTCTCAACATGCTCGCTCGTGTCTTCGCTCTCCTCCCCTTGGCTCTCCTTGTCGCTGCCGACCAGCAGTGCGTTACCGGCAGTCCTAACTGCTGCAACACGTCTGGCCCCGTAGGTTTCTTCCCTCTGTTATGCTCGAATTTCATTTGAACGCGTCTGGTTAAGGCTAACAGCCCTGCTATCGCGAGCAAAATCGCCAGCGCTGGCATCGGTAGCTTGATCGGCGACGTCATCGCCTCTGTTGATGCCGTCGTTTTCGCTGACTGCACTGGCATCGTTGGCACTGGCTCTGACTGCTCTCAGACGCCTGTGTGCTGCGAGCACAACTACTCGGTAGGAACTTTGTTCGACATTACCCGTTATGGTTGCTGAGTTTGGTTTTTAGGGCGGTATCAGCGTTACTTGCTCGCCCATCAAGGTTCTCTAGAGGGTTTTTGGGTGGCGGAAGGCGGTCTGGATTGGCGGAGTGGTTTACCTCACATTTGGATCTTCTTTGACGATTTTATACCCTGCTTATCAGCAGTAATTGAAGTCGATGTCGTTCGTGTTTTAATTTGGCCGATTCTCCTGAGCATCGCAAGATATATTGAGATGTCCATGGTGTACGGGCGCAAATCAGTCATCAACATGTCTGGTGTGGTGGCATGGTCTTCTGCTCCAGTTGGGTTGAAAGCTGTGCATGCGCGCGTGCAGATAGTAAGGAATAGTTGACTCTTTCGTGCTAGGATTTCTATGAAAATTAGATGCTAACGCAAGCGGTATATCTCACCGTAAGATCCATCTTCATCTGACAATAATGCCAGTAGTAATTCGGTGTCCGTTTATTCTCGCTTGGGATGGCAGAACTCCCAATATCCCAACCTTGGCAAGCCATTACGCAGGGAGATGCAGTCCACCGCATGTTTCATCCAGCCGCAGGGCGAGACAATAAGGGGTGGGGATTTAGTAACTGCTGAGGTCAAGCGGTATTTGAAGGCAAGGAGTGGACCAGGCCACGAGGCCATTGCAATGCCACAGAGCGTTACTACCTGTGCCACCGCTCAGCTCTGAGAGAGGTGGAACTTCATGATTGCAGCAACGGGTGCAGCAGGCAATGTGCATAAACTTGTACCAGGATTCCTAATCAGATTCCGATTCCTTGTCGTCACCATCTTCGGATGTGCACCCGGTCAAAGGGAACTCATCGAGTGGGTCTCGCAAACCGCGAACTATCGACTATTACGGAGCTTGCGTGACTTCGAGCGCTGCACAAACAGTCCCCTGTGACAATGTGATTTCCAAACGCTGCGATTGGATCGCCTATTGAGACCCGAGCGCAGTAATGGGTGGTATTGAGTACATATTGACTGGTTTGATATCAAGTTCTTGTATGCCGATCTGCTTGGCGGGGGGTAGTAACATGTGACTGAATCTCGTGCTGCTTGAGGAAGCCGACGAAAATGAATGACACTGCTTGCGTGAGATTGTGGCGTACGTTGCAAAGATCAGGATATCGACAACCAGGGCCATCTACATAGCTCACTCGTCAACTTAATGCGCTCGGGGGAACATCTTGCGGCTTGTCGAGAGGTTGTTCTTGAATGAATGGTGGAGGGACGCATCGGCTGCACCCGAGATTGTGTGCGTATGGGGATAAGCGCCCGAAATTGCTATGGCGATTTATCGATAAGGAACAGGCGCTGAGCGCATCTCACGCCTGCCCTTGACCCCTTGCCAGAAATCTTGAACCTTGCTGTCGTGGAAGGATATGCAGTCAGCTACGAAAGGTACGCACCAAGTAATTATCTCATGATGGCTGCTACATCATTATGACTTTCAGAACGCCCGAATGTAACTGAAATCAATGGTGGGCATAAAATATGTTCCGTCACCTTCATTGCCAGTGAGGACGGCCAGGAGCTGCTGAGCGCGGGTGACGAAGGAATGCTTCGGCGATGGGGAGTGGATGATGGAAACGAGGTTGGCGAAGCTATTCAAGCACACGGCGGAGCGATCACGGCTGTTGCGCTCTCGCTGGATCGCAGACGGGTGGTGTGCGGGCTTCGCGCTCCCACTGGCAAGGCGCAGGTGAGGGTGTGGGACGCGGAGACTCACGAAAAGGCGTTAGAAATCCACGGCCACAGAGACGCTGTCTTCTCTGTCGACGTCTCCTCGGACGGGACCAAATTCGCGACGGGCGGGGTGGACAAGCAGACGTTCGTTTGGAACATGGAAACGGGGGAGCGGCTTGTCGGGCCGATCCGGCACGACGCTGGGGTAGTGGCTGTGCGGTTCTCTCCCAGCGGCGCCGAGCTCGCTACGGCCAGCGTCAAGTCGATTCGGATTCTCGACAGCGACGACGGACATCAATTGCGCGAAATTCCGTGCCAGTTCAAGCCGTGGTCGTCTTCTCCGCTAGTCTGGTCAGACGACGGCCAACGACTTTTTGTTGTCTCGTCCAGCGGAGCCAAGTCTTTCGACGCGTCTTCGGGAGCCTTGCTCGGTTCTTGGTCCATTCCCGGCGACACGTCGTACTCTCCTTCTTCCATTGCTCTCTCGCGAAATCAGAGATTTGTCGTCGTCGTAGCAAACAGAACGCTGTCATTTGGCGATGTCGCCACGCACCAGAAAATCGGACCTGTCGTCGAGCACAAAAGCAGAGTATGGTCCGTCGCGCTCTCTCCCAACAAAGACTACGTTGCAATCGGTGAAGAAAGCGGAAAGATAACATTGCGGAATCTTCATGATCTTCTTCCGGATTCGTACCTTCCGGTAGACGTGAGTTTTCGCGTTCGTTAATCTTGGTAGTCTGACAAATAAATCGATGATGCTCCGCTTCTGTCCTCCGGACGTGAGTGTATGCGTGCGACTATGCATTGTTTGTTCTAATTTCTCTAACTTCTCTTGCAGCTTCACAGCTGCCGCTCACCTCTCTCAGCAATGCTGCTTTCGACTCGTGGAAGCAGGGCGAATTGATTCGATCCGAGCAACTCTTGTCAGAAGAAGTCCTACAGTGTTCGGAGCCTTGTGACCAGTCACGCATACTTGCTCTCCGTGCTCTCGTGCGGTGCCGTTTGAAACAGCCTCTCAAAGCCGTGGACGATGCTGAAAAGGTATATTTACCTCATCCTTCCTCCTCCCATCGTTGACCACGTCATATACCAAGTCCATCGAAATTAAGCGATCTGTCATCGGTCACGTTGCACACGCAATGGCCTACGTCTCCAATTGCGAGCACGAGTTGGCCATCCGTGCTTTCGACCTGGTGTTTACCGATGGTCTCTGGATTGAAAATAATTTTCTCTTGTTGATCAAAGTATGTGTATGCAGATCTCGTCGCTGCCCCTACCGACTGTGTACTCCAGGCTATCATCCTGTTTGAATGTGGCAAGCACGATGATGCTGTTTCGCGTGTGGATGACCTGATCAAAGTTGTGGATGACAAGTCGGTGTATGCCACTCTCCGGGTACGTAGACTGTGTGGTCTTTGGTTCACAAGGTTAACCAGGTCTTGTTCAGGGTCACATGCATCTCCAACTTGCAGAGATGTCACTGAATGACGAAGACCACGAACGGGCCGTGGAGTTGCTCATACGTGCACGGGAAGCTATCCCAATTTCCAAAAGCACCCACCTCGTAATCGTCTTACTCGTGAGCCATCTTTTCGAGCTCTTGTACATTTCGCCAACGTGATTCGAAAGATCTTTGGGTGGGATTTCGACGGATTTGCTGCTACCATTCAGCAGTGGCTTCATGAATGTATAAAGCCACTCGAAGTTGCTGGTGACGCAGCATTACAGTCCAAGAATCCGGAAGAAGCTATTCGATACTATTCTGTTGCATTGTCCCTCGATCCATCCAGTCCTGCGCGTCTTTTTGTAAAGCGAAGCAAAGCTCGAGCAATGTCTTTGTCGTGGGAGGACGCGTTGAACGATGCGGACGAGGTATTGTTTTTTTCGCACTCCCGTACTCGAAAATCCTTCATTTTGCCACCCAGGCAATCAACGCTGACCCTCAAAGCCCCTGGGGATACGAAAGCAAGCACGCGGCGCTGCACGCTCTGCAGAGCTACCCCGAAGCTGTCGAGGCGTACACTCGCATGCAATCACTTATCCAAAGCTCCCCCGATCACGACATCCGCCGTGCGTGTCACCTTTCCGGAGTGGAGTGATGGCAATGTAACGACTTACGTTTTGCAGGGTTGAGCAGGAATTATGTTTCGCCTGCTCGGTTGGAGACGGCCATTGACAAGGCCATTCGCAGCGTCCTGAAAATTTGTCCGATGGTCGTTATCGATGTCAAGACTGGTTTTCTGTGCAATGAACAGGAGCGAGCGCATATATTCAAGTTGGATCCCAAGTTCAAGGAACTGATGTCTTCTATGACGCTGGAGTTGGATGATAGACTGATCCTCCGAGTAGTGGGGGAATATTTCAACTACGTGACATTCTCGCACGTCTGGGAAGGGGATGAGCCATCGTACCAGCAAGTCAAGTCGGCCAACTCGGTCTGGGATCTGGATACATCGTCGCCCCTGAATGTAAAATTGCGGAAATTCTGTGAGGTGGTCCAGGAGGACGGATATCGATGGGCATGGTCGGACACGTGCTGTATTGATAAAACGATCAGCGCGGTGTTGAGCCAGTCGCTCAAGATGATGTATAAGTGGTACGAAGCGTCCGCTGCCACGTTCGTCCTCCTTGCGGGCGTAGACTCTCCGTCGGTGATCGGCAATCTCACGGACAGCATCTGGATGACGCGGGCCTGGACTGCACAAGAGCTTCTCGCACCCAAGGTGATCCGGTTCTACGATCGCAACTGGAATCCATATCTCGGCGACACTCGCCCTAACCACAAGGAGTCCATCGAGATCATGCAAGAGCTGGCAGATGCTATTGGCATTGCTCGCAAGACTATCATCTCTTTCCATCCTGATGATCTCAGCATCCGACAAAGACTTCGGCTAGCCTCAACCCGTGACGCGACAAGAGAGGAAGATATTGCATATTCTTTGATCGGGATCTTCAAAAGCGACATCCAGCCGCACTACGGAGAAGGGAACGACGCACTTGGACGCCTGCTCAACGAGATCACGGGTGGCAAGGGTGACGCGTCGGTGCTTAACTGGACGGGCAAGTCATCGCAGTACAACAGCTGCCTTCCGGCCAGCCTCGCTGTGTACACCGAGCTTCCTCGCGCGATACCCGTCCTCGAGGACACCGAGATAGACGCGCGCGCGGCAGCCCTGAGGCCTTCTATGTCTTGGACGGACGCGATGGCCGTGTACCATAGGATCGCCGGTCTGCATTACGTGCGGTTCGCGCATCGGCGGTTGTACTTGCCGTGTATCGTGTTTGCGGTCAAGAGGCTCCAGGTCGTCAAGATCGTTGAACAAGGTGCAAGTGTTGGCGTTGGCGTCGGTTTAGGCGCTGGAAGCGGGAGCGAGCAGGACATTCTGTATTGCGCGCAGGTGGCGGGCATCGGGAGCGTGGAGTTTCGGACGGCGGACAAGCTGTCGCCGAAAGAGCCGGGGAGGTTGCTGTGCGTGCATCCGTGGATAAGCGAGCTGCGCGATCCGTATGGGGAAGACACGTGGGCGGGTGTGTCGCACTATGACGGCGACGAAGGCGGTGGGAGTGGGGGCAGGAGCGGAGGCGACATTGCTGGTGGTGGTTCCGGTTCCGGTGCTGGTGGTCCCGATGCCAATTATTCGGAGCCGGACTATGTGAGGGCGTTGCGGGTGATGGTTCGTCTGAGCCTGCCATTCGAGGCGCTGTTGCTCCAACAGCAGGTGAGCGGGGAGTATAAGCGCGTCGCAGCCGAGCATGCGATCAGTGTGTCGGGATTAGAACCGCAGATTGATCTGGTGCGGGATATACATACGAAGGTCGTAGAGATATTGTGATGCGGGGGTAAAGAGGTTTGGGCGTACTACTAAGTATATCTGGTCGGGTTCGGGTTCGGTCGCACCGTGCGTTGCTATTCTTTGTAGCTTTACCATTTATTTGATGGCCATTTTCGTGAGTTGGTCCAAAGTTTTCGACGCCCTTAGGACAAGTCATCTGCGTACAATCGGTGACTAGACTATCCATGGCACATGGTCTCTTTGCAAATATCATGTCTTACTTTTGGCTTACTTCAGCATTTTGATCAAGGCGCTTCGGCATGACTTGCCGCAACCCTGTGTCTGTGGCAAACCACATCTGCACTCGCCTACCCACCAGCCTTTCAATCCATCCATCGTCCTCCGATATTGAGGCCTGAGGGGTAGTCCGACGCAGGTATGTCAACACAATCCTGTACACGTCTTCCATTCACCCCGGTTGTACGTATTGCACGGTAGGAATAACATTTGCGAGAGTCGGCAATATCACACGATAGCTTGTGTACAATTGTCCACACGAATCCCGTTGTAGGTTTTGGGCCCACTCGCACGTTCAGCGCTTAAACTGACTTTTGTTCGAACTATAGGCTTAATGTCGAATCCTGGTGCAGAAGGATATCTGGAACTGTTGGCGAGGAAGCTTCTCCTCGGAGAGGAGCTTGTCAACACCGAGTTCCATCTCTTCACCGTGAGATCCTCTTCATCAGGTCGGATCATCAAGCCTCGTGTCCTTTGCGCAAACAACGATCTCTTGGCCAAAAGCTCAAAATATTTCATAGATCGTGCGTAACTGTCACTCAAAGATGTAATCGTCGTGTTCATTCAGCGCATATGATAGTGTTGAGCTCTGATATAGATCCTTCTGACCCTTCGTTGCGCGAGCTCACGAACGACAATGACGTTCCTAGCGAATGTCGAATTGATGATTATGGTTATGGGAGCGACAGCGATCTCGAAGAGTGCGAGGACCCTGTTTCTGATACATCGGAGCCTCAGTCTAGGAGCTGATATCTTCCCTTAGCTCGTCCGATAACGAATCTGACTCAAATGCCTCCGATACCTTCTTCACGTGTTCCGAGCATTCAAGTAAGTACAGATGATCAATTACTCGAGAGGAAAGACGCGATCAACGAGACGTCGGTGAAAGAGACACCAAAGGATAAGTCATTGGCGACACCGTCCCGGGCCGCCCTGCGTCTGTGGTCTTCGAGAAGCCGCCATGTCCTGGTCAAGGATACGGCATTTCAAACGTCAGTCGTCCCCCTGTCTAACCTTCATGTTGTCTTGAGCGATTCCCTGGATCATAGGTGGTACACCCTTTTGAACCATCTCTCTACTGGCAAGGTTGGCTTCTTGCCTCTCCGTTCAGCCACGCCTGGTGGGCGACTTCGCAAATCTACAAGCACTGCGGACTCACTCGACAATCCAAGGTGTTCTGCCAAATCTATGTATCGCCTTGCCTGTAAGGTCAGCATCTCTTGTCACAGTCGAATGGGTGTGACTAGACATTAAATGACTTTTAGGTTGGGCTGGATAATCTTCGCAACCAGGCCTTGGCGTACATTCGGAGCAACCTTACCGAACACAATATTCTGAAAGAGATTTCGTGCAGCCTTGTTGCGGGGTGTGTTCCAATCAACGTTCGATTCATGGCATCAATTGTTTATCGACCCGCAGGCACCGGCAATTGCTAGAGATGGAGCTCGATGTGTTGTACTCGTTCATCGAATCCCCTCCTGTCGCTGCGGGTTTCCCAGCGTTCGTCCAGCACATCAAGGAGCTTCCTCATGGAGCCGATGTCCTTCTTGACATCTATGGAAGATTCCTGAAGGAGCGACATCCTTTACCATCAACATTAACGCCTCCCAATCCTTCCCTCGCGTCCCCTCAGCCTCCTTTCCCGAAGCCCCCCTCAGCCGTTCGTCCTGGTAGCTCTTCCAATCTTCCTCCCTCCCTCCCTCCTCCCCCTACTAATCCTTATCCCCTCGGTCCTCCTCTCCGTAACCCCCCTCTCCTTAACCATCCTCTCTTCAACCCTGCTCTCTTCAATCCTCCTCCTCCCCCCCGCCCCCCCGCCCCCCGGGGTGCGCCGGGGGGGGGTGCCCGCGGGGGTTTGCGCATTTG